>CAWUFW010031737.1:0-15039 GCA_963921515.1 Calotriton arnoldi | reverse complement strand
GATTTGAAACATTGCTCCCATCACCTTCTCTGTGTTTTTAGGTCTCGCCTGAGCCAGCGCATGCGCTGCTCTGGCAAGACATTTAATGAGTGGGCTTTTAAAAGTCCGACCACAGCTTGTGTGGCATACAGTGTGCGGTTACGCGCACAGGCACGAGCAGAGGCGCCATCTGGCTTTCCTCTCGCTCGCCCAAGCGCGCGCATCGCTTCAATGCCCCTCCCCCTCCACAGAGCGCGTCTCGCAGCTTGTTTCTCTTTCTGTTTCCCTCTATCCGTGTCTCTCTCTTTCCCTTTCTCCTTATCTCTCCCTGTCCTAGGCCGTTCTTATTATCTGAATGAATTCCTAATGTTTTGGAACTCTGCACGTAATTTTTGCAGCCTGCTTTGCAAATTGAAAGGCTTCAGCTGTGAAATTATTTGAATAAGCTTCTCTCCTTCTCAATATTGTCTGCTGTGCAGGAATCTTTTTTAATACTGCCTTCTGACCTTGCATCCACGGGGTCAGCAGACACTTCACCTTCTTAAAACTCAACTATGCTTTTCTTCATTTAAAAATGTTGGGTGCAAGTCATCCCATTCCCTCCTGTATCACACTAGATCTCACCATTTCTACCTCCTGGCATATTCCACATACCAGACCTCCAATTAATTTCAATGTGAGAATCTTATGAAAACGCTACAAAATATGTGTTCAGTTTTTACTGAGTAAAAACGCCTGACAACATCTGTGGACATAGAAGGAATTCTTTGTGAATTTACAACTGGGACTAAAAAACACGGATACATATAAATTTAGTATGGACTTTAAAATTACACGTTTCTTTATTGACTTTAATGTAAAATCACTCCGAGCTGGAGGCTACGATCAGTCAGCCTCTTTTTCGATGCCTTAGCCCCATCCTTGCTGCACTCAGGGTCCCAGATCAAAGGCACCTGATGCTCCTTGTTTCTCAAAGGTGTTTTCCTTGCAACAGGGCCCATCCCCCAGTCTGCATCTTAAACTGGCTTCATGGGATTCCGGGGGGCGCACTTGCCTCTTGACATGCTAATGGCCCTTTTGTTGTGCGCAGGTGTGCATTTGCACGTAGTTAGCTGCCCATTGCAAGTTCTGCCATCAGCTTCCTCTCAAGGCAGATAATATTTACATTTCCAGATCCCTCTACTGGGTGGCGCCGTGTTCACTCATCTGCATTCTTCCTCTTCTGCCCTTGTAGATAGTCAGGCCAGTAACACTTTGTGCTCGAGATTACTACAGCATGTGGCTCTTGTACTGTACATTCATAGTGGTACTTCTGGATGAAAGGCGTCTCTGCATGGAGGCCTAGTTTTGAGAAAATATGGAGTGTGGACGATCTCCTTACTTGGCATACTGAGCTGGTGCTGCTGGCGGTGTGTGAAAGCCTCCTTTCACGAGCACTTCTTTAAACCCCAAATATAGTTGAGTTTGTAACGTGCTTTTTAACAACGCTCTCTGCAAATAGCACAAATAATGACAGACCTTACTGAATCTGCCTGTTTTTTATTCGTGCATGGTTCTGGCATAACTTTTTTAAATCAACGAGGTAAAGCAGTAAGTTTTACAAATAAACACTTCAACAACAACAAAAAACTAACTCATAGCTCATGTGGTGACCACTATTGTGATGTGGAGGTACTTCCAGCCGTATTTTTAAAATGCACTTTGTGTGGCCTATGTCTGATTATTGTCGACCAGCTGTTATCTCCAGCGTTAATGTGCTCCTGATGCTTGTGGAACACTTGCTTGTCCGTCCAGTGTTATGTTTTATGTGGTGCCTGGACTTCACATTTCAATTAATTGAGAATCCTGCTTTTGTGTTCATGTTGGTAGGTTTTTGTGCAGATGGGCTGTTACACTCATTCATGTTCATCTGATTGTCACGTGTGGTGGTGTTTTGTTGTGGCTGGATCCATTGCTGCTTGCTGCATCTGTAATATTTCATGTTGTTGTGGTCAACAAAGGGATGTGGCATTTTCTCTCCGGCACCGGGTTGAAGGTTTTATGTTACATGAATGCTGTTGGTGGAATATATCATCCTCTAGCTAGTATTTCTAAGTCGTTTAATATTTTGGCGCATACCCTTTGCTGCGGCAATTTTGACTCAACAATAACTCAAAGTTTTCTTTGTTTTTTGAGTTTTTTCTTGCTTTTCATGGTGTTGTCCTGTGCATTTTCGGTGCTTTCTTCCAAAGCACTCATTGACTGTTTTGCTATATGCCTTTCAGGTGTAAAGTTTTGACTGGGTGTTATATTCCTGCTATTATGGTCAGAAGCAATGCAATAGGTCTCGCATTACTGAACATATGAGCTATTGCCGTTGCAAATAATAATGCAACGCCAATAGCTCAAACTTTCTGTAATGCGAGACCTATTTCATTGGAAATGCTTGTTTCTATTAACTATGTTACCCAAACTGTGATTCTAGTTTCACTTTGTTAGTTTTTCAGGCTGAGGCATTTCTCTAGAAATTTTATGCGGCCCACTATGTAGGCAGTCTGTCTAAGATATCCTGCATGCTTTTCTTAATTAATCCTGTTGCAACTACAATTATACATGTTTTCTTATGCAGTCAGGTCCAGTTTGTGTTAAAAGCTTTTCTGGAATTCAGAGGACCAAAACATATTTCTCTGTGCGCTCTTTCCTCATGTTTAGTAAGATGAATTTTCTGACTGAATCTTTTCTTGCATTCCGAGCACTGATAAGGCTTTTCTCCAGTGTGTGTTCTCTCATGTTTAGTGAGATTGAATTTGTGACTGAAACTTTTCTGGCACTCCAAGCACTGATAAGGCTTTTGTCCAGTGTGTATTCTTTCATGTTGAATGAGATTGGCTTTGAGATTGAAGCTTTTCTGGCAAACCAAGCACTGATAAGGCTTTTCTCCAGTGTGTGTTCTTTCATGTTGAATGAGACTGGATTTGAAACTGAAATGTTTCTGGCATTCCGAGCATTGATAAGGCTTTTCTCCAGTGTGTGTTCTCTCATGTTTAGTGAAACTGAATTTGTGACTGAAACTTTTTTGGCACTCCAAGCACTGATAAGGCTTTTCTCCAGTGTGTATTCTTTCATGTTGAATGAGACTGACTTTGAGATTGAAGCTTTTCTGGCACTCCAAGCACTGATAAGGCTTTTCTCCAGTGTGTATTCTCTCATGCTGATTGAGATTGGATTTGAAACTGAAAGTTTTCTGGCACTCCGAGCACTGATAAGGCTTTTCTCCAGTGTGTGTTCTCTCATGTTTAGTGAGACTGAATTTGTGACTGAAACTTTTCTGGCACTCCAAGCACTGATAAGGCTTTTGTCCAGTGTGTATTCTTTCATGTTCAATGAGAATGGTTTTGAGATTGAAGCTTTTTTGGCACTCCAAGCACTGATAAGGCTTTTCTCCAGTGTGTATTCTTTCATGTTGAATGAGACTGACTTTGAGATTGAAGCTTTTCTGGCACTCCGAGCACTGATAAGGGGTTTCTCCAGTGTGTGTTCTTTCATGTTGAATAAGATGGGCTTTGTGAATGAAGCTTTTCTGGCACTCAGAGCACTTATAAGGTTTTTGCCCAGTGTGTATTCTTTCATGTTGAGTGAGATTGAATTTTTGACTGAAACTTTTCTGGCACTCCGAGCACTGATAAGGCTTTTGCCCAGTGTGGATTCGCTCATGGCGAGTGAGACTAACTCTCTGGCTAAAGTTTTTCTGGCATTCTGAGCACTGATAAGGTTTTTGTCCAGTGTGGGTTCGCACATGGGAAGTAAGACTGACTTTCTGACTGAAGCTTTTCTGGCATTCAGAGCACTGATAAGGATTTTCCCCAGTGTTGATTCTCTCAAGTTGAATTAAACTGGATTGATGAGTAAAGTTGTTCTCATATTCAATGAACTTACAAGATTTCGTTCTGGGATTGTCTTCATGTTGGTTTTTATCTTGTGAATTTGCCATGTTAAGTCAGAAATTGAATCCAGTGTCAGGACAGGTTTAGATAAAGTTCACAATTAACCTCTCACATAGACTGTACGCACTGTTATTAACACTTCTGTCTGGAGCTCATATGTTGTCATCTCAATAGGCAGCTTAGCTTAGTCGTCCTACAAACCTTCCTGGAGCATTCCTATTGCACCTTGAACGACGTCTCTCACAGGTTACAGTCTCCTTATGTCCAGGTGGGTTCTCATCAGCAGTTACTCATTTTGTGAGTCAAGCGTTTTCTACATTCATTTAGGAGTTTTATAAAGCAGTGATAAGATGTCAGTCTGGTGTTTAGTGTTTGCAAGTGCTTTTGTATACAAGTAATGGCAAGACAAGATAACATTAAGCATTATCAGTAGCCAAATAAACAGTGCCTTCTAACCTTTCGTTTTTAAGTGAATGGTATCGAGCACAGTGACTACTGTGACATGTCCAGTTGCTTTTCTGAGACAATCAAAATGTATGATTCATTTATACACCAGCAGTGATATGTATTTCAAAAGGTTTGTCAAAGTTCTAAATTAGTTTGATAAGTCGAGATGGTGGCATAAACCTCTTTCTATTAGATGAGGCACTGTAGTTTTATTTTCTACTTTTAAATGTCACTCTCAATAACGTTGGAGTGCCTAAAATATTTAGAGAGTAGAGATTATAACAGCATTTTTTAGCATTACTATCATGACAATAATTCAAGAAAACCTGAACAAAGTGGGTTTTTAAGGCTTCCTAAAAGTGTGCAGAGTAGGTTGAGTTCAGATATACAGAGGCAGGGGAAGACAGGCGGATGTTGCAAGAAAGAAAGTTTTAAGCCAGGGTGGTTTTATTTTTTATTACTTCTTGCAGAGAGTATCTTTGGCTTCTGAGTTCTATTTGAATGTCTTTACTTTGGTGAAATCCAGGAAAGGCCTTATACAATGACTTTCGTTTACACTGCGTTTGTTCTCTCGTCTTCTTGAATCAGGTGACTAAAGTTTGTTCCCTCACTTTCAAGTTGTTGTGACAATAATTCTGATGCTAGAGCATGGATATGTTTCCGGTCGTGTTCAGCTTCTCTAGGACCTTTCAGCAGACTGAATTTACACCAAAGGTTAACTTACTTTAATGAGCATTGCATGGCTATTGACCTCCTCTGACTTGCATATTTGTAAGTAATGAAATAGCCCCTGGAAGTGAAAATATTTTTGCAATTAGTGCTTGCACCAGATATACATTTGGGTTTGATTTACATTTAAGAAGCCATTCAATGCTGATAACTCACACTTGTTTAATCTTTTTGATTTCTTTACTTTGAGGCCTGTGTGAAGCATAATAAAATATTTGGAATTAGAAAAATCAGCTTCACGCTTAGTAGTTTTCTCTGTTGTCAGTTGGCAGCCACGTCTGCTTTTTGAAGTTGTTGCAAACTTAGAACTCCAGTTCATCTTCACTTTCTCAAAACAATCATCCTTATGCGTTGAGGTTTTGTTGTTTGGAATTGTCACTATTTTGATTTCACAATCCATACTTTACCACCCTGTAGATTTAAATTAAAATAGTTAATAAAATTAAATTGGCAAAAAGAAATATTATTAGCTGATTCAATGCATTGAGCTGTCATTTTTAGATTGGAAGCAGAGAACGTTTGAGCTGTTTTGCAGGTAGTTTGTGGTGACACAGTGTGCAACAGAGTGTGAGACCACAGGGGCCAAGGGAGCAGACACAAGGCAGCCAGTAATGCACAGATTCTGCTGTTGTTTAAGCAACGTCAGATTATGCATTGGCCCTTCCTGGGTACAGTGGCCTTGGAACGCCCAGGGTACTTCTTTCCTTCATCTCTACGGAAAATGAAACATTTAGAGAAGAGGGAGGTGGAAGCCGGGCCAAGGAAGAGGGGCTACATCTGAGTGTGTGGCCTTTGCAGAGAAGTCATTGATTAGCAATGTGCATCGAGAGATACGATGTGAGTAGAAAGGCAGGGAATTCAGGAGAAGAGGAGAGTGAAGGGGTGAGAGGGGAAGAGATGTGGTGATGAAAGAAGATTCCTTTTATCATGAGAGAGCTAAGCTGTGTGCAGGAGGGAATGGGAAATGAAAGTAGCAGAGGTACAGCAATCAGTGAGAGCGGAGGAGGGAAGAAAAGGGTCAGATGGCCACACAGGTGAGGTGTTTGTAGGTAGTCGGGGGAAGGAACAGAGGCAAAGTGGGTAGGTGAGAGCAGAGTAGTGAGGGAGAGAGGTGAGGAATTCATGCAGAAGAGGAAACTGGTGTGTTCAGGATCACACATGAAGGGGTAGAAACGAGAGCAGGCAGTGAAAGGGGTGAGGGAAGGAATGGGAGCAGATTAGGAGATAGGTAAGGTGAATGCGGCAGGGCCCTGGAAGAGGCAGAAGGGAAAGAAGAAAGTAGGACTGTGTCAAGAGGAAGGAAAGAGTGGGAGCAGAAGGCAGAGAACGGTGGACTGAGGAGAAGATGGGAGGAGAGTGAAGAGAAGCACAGAAGGAGAGAGGAGGGGACAAAAGAGAAAACTGAAAATGGAGTTGTACTTTTGAAGTAGTAAAAAAAGAGAAAAGTGCTAGAGGGAGAGTGGAGGCCCTGGGCAGAGGGGCTTGAGAGATGTAGAAGAGAGTATAGAAAGAAGAGTAAACCGGCTGTAGGGGAGAAGGGGGCTGCAACGGGTCAGAAGGGATAATGGGGAGAGCTAGAGAGAGGTAAGGTTAAAAGGAGAACAAAGAGGGAGAAAGGGTATAATAAAGGTAAAAGGGGTGTCAGATGATATGGAAGAAAGAACGGGAGCTGCACAAGATTAAGAGTGAGGAGAAAAAGTGGGCTCAGAAGGGTGGAATGAAAGAAGGAGAGAAAGGATAAAAGGGTGACAGGAGAATAGAAACACAGGCAGGAAGGAAGGTAAGGCACCAGTCGGAGGTTAAGGGGCAGGAGTGAGGTCTTGTGGGGTGTTGTAATTTATAGTTTAGCAACCACTATATGCTATCACCTTTCCACTTCTTCCTGTTCCTTTCCGCTTCACTCTGCTTCCCCGCTCTTGCTATGGCTCGGTACTTACCAACATTCCAATGACGGTTGGAATGTTAGTTGAGACTCGGGTGGGAGACGCTGACTGAACAGCTGATGTGGCACAAAAGCTGTTGCTGTTATTGTGAATACAGTACTCTTAACTTGAAATACGGCTTTCTAGTACTTTATAAAATGGGGTTGAATCTGGATGTCAATCTTGTCCATTTCTTACCTGAAGCTCAACCCCACTTGCCTCTCGTAATCGTCAACCTCGACATGAAGCCTCTTAGGGCTCTACTTACATATAACAGCATCAAGATTCACCAATATGCCATTGATACACAACTCTACTTGAAAGTCTCGTCAGCTCCTGCCATCCCACACCTCAAACATTGCCTGCAACTTATCTAGTAAGGCAGAGGAGGGTCTTGACGAGAGTCCAGAGGGAGGGCAGGAACATGACAAAGCCATTGTATCAAGAGACATGAACCTGAACTGATGTAAACCCCAACCTTTTCTGAATGCCAGGTCACTTAGATTCTCCCTGAACACCAACCTCACCCTCAAGGAACACACTGCTAAGAAAGCAAAGAAAGCCTGGTAACATCTCCTTCTACTAAAGAAAGATAAACCATTCTCCCTGAAAACAATTTCAAGACAGCTGTTCAAGCCGTCGTATAAGTGCATCTGGATGGTGGTTGTGCACTCTGCAGTGCTCTCCTTGATGGCCTCCCATACTCCATGCTAGTCCCGCATGAGGGTATCCTACACATATCAGCAGGTCCTACCAAGGGTCTAAAGAAATATTACCTCATCACCCTCAACTTCATCAAAATGAATGGGCTCCCCATAAACATCCAGTTGCATCGTTTAGGGTCATCACAACCAGCACACCTGGTTATGTGGCTGAAACGTTCGCCACCTCCAGTGGTACTCGGCACATTCTCAGCCAAGAAACCATCAGACTGGATGCAAAAGACTGCACAGCCAAAACAACTGCCCTTATCCATCCATACACCCTGGAACAACATCCTTGTCTCCACTAGGACTTCCCCAACCATGCATCAGTTTTGGAAAAAACTGAAGATGCACCGCTTTAAAGAATGTTACATGACAATGCAATAACTGTCAACTTCAACCCACAAAACATAGCTCCCCCTCCAGTCACTCGCGGACTGTATCTCCATCTCTGGCCCTGTATTCCACTGCCTTTGTCTGAATTCACACTACACTGATGTCACATGCATAATCATGGGCACTGGAGAAAGAAGGGAAAGGTATAGGAAGAAACGGTAGAAAGAGAAACAGGGGCCTTTTCCTTGTCTCACTACCGCTTTTGAAGGAAGACAAGAAAGGGGCAGAAATAGTGGTACGGAGCAGAGAGAGAAAGAAGAGGCACAGAGTAAGAAATGGAAACAAGAAACTGGAAAAGACAGAAATTGAATGGGCATTTAAAGTCTGAAGAGAGAGCAAGGTTGAATTGGCAGAGACAGCTCAAAGATGTAAAAATTATAACAAACCCGAGAAAGAACAGAATGTGAAAAGGTGCACAAAATGAATGAAACAGCTTAAAATGAGAAAAGGAGCCCCGAAAGACAAAATGGTAGAGAAACCGTAGGCTTTCAGAGAGGCAGACAAGAAGAGCAGAGACACACATAACATGACGTTGAAGATAGATGGAGCAAAGTGAAACAGTCAGAACACAGAAAGTGCAAATAAAGGCAGGAGGAGCACAAACAGAAAACTCATACAGACAGAACGAGCACAGATGTAAAAGAGACACAAGACAGATGGCACAAAGAGAGACTGGAACATAGAGAAATAAAATGGAACCTACTCTACAAAGATGTCGCAGCGTGCCAACCAACCCATACTGCCATTAGGAAGTGAAGGCACTGCAGCAAAGAAATGAAATGCTCAAATTAAAAGAGAAATAGTGTGCCTTGTGCAGAGATATTGCATCGCTGCCATGTTATTAGGTCGCTTATTTGCCACATTCCCATGTTTTCAGTGTGTTTATGTATGACATTTCAAATTTAGAGCCTTATGAGTGATACTCTGAGTGACACTTCATTGTGGATAGAAGAAAGCAAGAAGGTGTGTCCCTGTAATGAGACACATTTCTGTATTAAACTAGTTATGTGCAAAATGATGGTCTGGAAACTACACCCACAAATGAGGCGCTTATGTAGAGACACTAACCTTCCATTTTCTAACAAGCTCATCCTGGAAATATTAATGGCCCCTCAGAAAACAATAACTGCCTGATTTAGAGTTTGGCGGGCGGCTCACAGTCCATTAGGGTTGGGTAAGATATTACATCCATCACATTAGCCAGACTTCACCTGCTACATTTAGAAATCACTGCCAGCCCAGTTGTGATCTCTGTACCTTCAGAGTTAAAGGAGTCAGTGCTGTTTCTCTGAAGTAACTGTACGTTTTGAGCACCGTCTTTCAGGCATCATGCGCCAAACATTTCTGCTCCCAAAGTGGGAGTTTGTTATTGAAAAAGAAAAGACGAATGATCCCCACCCCTGGGAGTTTTATTCCAATGTGTGGGGGTCAATTTAATTTTTTCTGTCTAGTATTGCTAGGTTTTCACTGACAGTGAAAGACAGAAAGGAAAGTACGTCAGACCGTAGGGCAGTCGGTCTGAGGCACATAGACTCACGGCACCTACACCATCGAGACCTCGATCTAAGGTTTCTACTATTGGACCCGTTGGGGGGTAGGGGAGTGTCGGGGGGAGGGGAATTTTGGCAAGCTCTAAATCAAACCCAGCTCTGCTACTAATAAGCTTTAGTATATTAAAATTGGACGTTATGCTCGTTGTATTCAGTTACAGGACAGCCCTGTGTTTATTCCAAAGCGAGTTTGACAATCCTGTAAGCCCACTCAAGATTCCCCCCTGTGTCAGTACGGATATCGGAACTGCGCAATGATATCTGGGGGTCACCCACAGTGAACCCCCTTGAGTGAAAGTGGCTGTTTGGTGGCCAACAGTAGTGGCACAGGGATTCTAGTGAGAGGCAAGGGCTTTTTACCATTCCCATTGTTGGGAGATTGCACACCGGCAGTAGCCACAGCAGGTTACTCCAGGATTGGATAAGCCATTAAACCTTTAAATAAAAAAGATACTTTGGTTGGTTCTGAGTGCTGCCTTGACCACCATGCTTGCCCTCGGGTACCCTTAATCACTTGTTGGCAGACATAGCACACACTGGTGTCTCCATAATATACCTCCTTGAGGGTATACCCCATTTCTCTATCCTGTTGAAGACCTAGTTTTAAAATCACCCTCAGATGGGTTGAAATGCTGATGCCAACATATAAAGCTTGATTTAATGCAATTATAAATGGACGAAACACTGCGTTGACTGTTTGCCAACTGTACATCTAGGGTCTGATTACGAGTTTGGCAGACAGGGTTACTCCGTCACAATCGTGACTAATATCCCATCCGCCAAATTACAATTCCATTATATCCCATGGAACTTGTAATACGGTGGACGGGATATCCGTCACGTTTGTAAAGAGTATTCCATCCACCAAACTCGTAATCAGGCCCTTAGTCCTTACCACTTAATAAGAAGCTCTTTTTTGTTTGTCACATGTTTTTCTATTATATCCCATCACCTCCATGATCACTGCATCGTTACTAATCACTTGCAGGACACCATTATTTTATGCATAATGTTATGTTTTGCTGTTTTTAAGGAAACAGACCCTTCTAAAATGTGTAAAAACATAGGCCCTAATTAGGATGCCGGTGGGAAGAGTGTTCGACCGGCATCGTGTTGGAATAGAAACCGACCGACTAGTAGTTGGCGGTTCCATCTGACGAATTTGGATTCGACCACCCATGAGGCGATCGTAAACACCCATTTCTCCATTGCGGTTGTGTAGGGGATTACTTTCCGACCGCTGCCCTGATGGGCTCCTTCACCTTCAACCTGTCGGATAGGCAGCGATATGTCCCTCCGCCCCCTGCCTCCAACCGCTGCATCATAATGCAGCAGTCGGACCGACATCGTAGTTGGCACCCTAGGGTGTATTTATTTTCTCATTGACTGAGCATGAAGAGGACTATTTCTAGACGCTTAATGAGCAATAACTTGTTGCACAAACAGTTCTGACAGTCACTATATGATATATACAAATACTTGGCTCATCATTGTTCAGGGTGAGCTGAATTTCTGAGCTGTGCACCGACTTGGAATGCTCAGATCCCTGACCTGCAAAAAAGGCCAAGTGTCTACGGCTGCTCTAGCACCTTCTGTTCTCTTCTGAAGAACCAGCCTCCGAATGCCTACACTTTGCAGTTCGTTTTCCCTCCATGCTCTTCACCAACAATTCTACAAAGAACTTGTTAGAACTGGCATCATTGGCGCAGGTCTCCCTTCCTCTTTTCGCTTCCTATCTTTTATGTTGGCTGGCTTTAGATGCTCTGGGCGCTGTGCCACTGCCAATCAGTGCCACAATGCGAATGCTCCCTGTGTAAAGATGACTGTATGAATGGGGATAACCATAATTGGCTCGTTTGGTTTACCTGTCAATCCCTAGTATAAGTGCACTGTGTGTGCCCAGGGCTGGTAGACCAAATATTACTTGTGGGCCTGTAGCGCTGACTTTCGCTACCCACCGAATCAGCTTTTAAAGTATGTCTGTGTAGTATGTTCTAATAGCGAGTTACCCTCCATTTCACTGTTCACTATTGTGAGGCGATCCGTTCTCCTAGGCCCGAATGGGCAGGTTGAGTATTACATCCCATAATCCTACCTGCCCCAGGAACCTGATAGGAAATCCGAATTTGATATGTTTAAGCTCAGGACATTGAGATACGTCTTTTAATAAGGATCATTTGCATAGACCGTGTTCGAAAATGCCTCTTCCAGGAACGAGGTATTTTCTTGCCTAAGCTTTCCTGTAGGCCTTGCTAGTGTGTGTATTGGCCATCTGGTTTTAGAGCAGCAGGGCCAGCTGGGTCAGACCTGGCTGGAGGGAGAGATCGGCATTTAGAGTATGGGGAGGGGTGACTCTTTGATCTGAGGAGGGCCGTGCCGGGCAAGGTGAATGATGGCTCCATCTCCCACTGGGCGTCTGATAGCAGACCCCCTGATTCTCAAAGGGCAGGATGTCGCCTCGTAAACCAAGTGCTCCCCGACCCCACCGAATTGGTTCTGGCTGGATTCAGTGATTTGTGACTTTAGAGAACAAAGACTTTTTAGGTATAAAACGCTGCGCTGAAACCTTTTTCAAGTGTGTTCCTTCTGGATGTCAAGATGAAACTCTGTCCGAGTGAACAGAGGAAAGGACTTTGAAACTTTCACCAAGCTTGCGAAGAAACTACCCGAGGGCCTGAATTGAGAGCGCCTCCTTCTGAAGTCTCAGGGATATTAGACTTCACCCCGTCAGCCGTCTGAATTCCTGTGCTAGGGATTCTACTTGCAGGTGAGGCCTCCGTCGAGTAATCCGGAACCTCTAGTGCTACTGCGAGGAATGCGGACTGGTCACCCTTGCTAACTCTGTGTGGGCCGCCGCAGCTATGACAGAGCTGCCGCCGCTGAGTGCCCGCCTTAATTTGAACCTTCAGAACCTTCGCTGAATCTGTGTGGGCCGCTGCAGCTAAGAGAGAGCTGCCGCCGCTGAGCGCCCACCTTAATTTGAACCTGCAGAACCTTCGCTGAATCTGTGTGGGCCGCTGCAGCTAAGAGAGAGCTGCCGCCGCTGAGCGCCCGCCTTAATTTGAACCTACGGAACCGTCGCTGAATCTGTGTGCGCTGCCGCAGCTAAGAGAGAGCTGCTGCCACTGAGTGCTCACACCTTTGCCAACTTGGCCTCATCGTGATTTATCCTGTGAGCCGCCGCAGCTAAGAGAGTGCTGCCGCCGCTGAGTGCTCGCACCTTTGCCAACTTTGCATCCTTGTGATTTATCCTGTGGGCCGCCGCAGCTAAGAGAAAGCTGCTGCCGCTGAGTGCCCGCACCTTTGCATCATCGTGATTCGTCCTGTGGGCCGCCGCAGCCAGGAGAGAGCTGCTGCCGCTGTGAGCCCACCACGGAGCTGCACGACGAGAGTCATCGCCACCACCAGCCTGGGCCGCCACAGCCGCGTGCTGCTGCCGCTGAGGGCCCGCCTGTCCCCGAGTGCCCGAATCATTGTGAGTGCACGTTACGGACCACTGCAGACGAGAACTGTGGTCGCTGGGAGTCCGCCTGTCACCGTCTCCGCTTCTTCGAGAAGCTACGGGCTGTGTCCCCGTCCAACGGCAGGTATCTGGTGCGCAACGGGTCGCGTAGACCCAGGCCTTGAACTCAGTCAGTGCCACGTTCTGGTGAATACGTTATTGCCTTTTTAAGTCCCCACTGATTTACGTGCATTGTGACTGGTTAAAACGCTTTTGAGAGTCTCGTGCTAAACCGTAGATAAAGATACTATTTTCCTATACCTACTTGAGTTGTGTCCTTTTGTGGTGTCGTTACTGCCTTATTGTGCATGGTCATAAATGCTTCACACACTGCCTCTGAGATAGGCCTAACTGCTTGTGCTACGTTACCACAGGGTTGAGCAGGGGTTATCAAAGGGGGTAGCCCACTTGCCCTGACTTAGGAAGAAGGGTCCCTATTTGGATATTGGCGCCAGCCATGGCCAACTAGAGATCCCCATTTCTAACAGGAATGAACAGGAAAACACCTTTTAAAGCAGGACTGAACAGGTGATGAGATACAAATAGCACGTCCTAATTGGCTGGTGTCTACCCTCGGAACAGCCAATAAGGCAGCAAATTTAAAACAAAATACAAAGCACTGGTTAACAACTTTGTTTCTCTGTTTTTTCCAAATAAAGTCTTAACAATGTACAGTTTTCTTAGAAGAATCACTTTTGTTTAAGGGTCCCTAAAGTGTGTAAACACATAATATTCCATTTGAAAACCTGAGACCTCAATCACAAGGCCGTCAGAGATGCTTCCAAGTGCAAACTGTATCTATAGAACACCAGAGCATTTCTTACCATCACGTGGATATCTGCAGCTTTGAGGTCTGATTGAACAACCAAAAATTACTAGCTAAAAGCAAGGTCCTCTAGCGGCTCCATGAACTGCAGTCCGCTCCATCTACAACAGTTCCCTGTCCCAGGGCTCCAAAGTGGGAACCGTGACGATGCGCCAGGGCATCGTCGCTTACTCTTTCCTGGAACATGGAGCGTGATCTTTAGTTATGCCTGCAGCGCCTACCAGCCTGCCCACAGAGCCTGTAGCGCCTACCAGCCTACCAACATAGGCTGCAGCGCCTACCAGCCTGCCCACAGAGCCCGCAGCAGCTACAAGCCTGCCCACAGAGCCTGCAGCAGCTACCAGCCTGCCAACAGAGCCTGCAGCGCCTACCAGCCTGCCCACAGAGCCTGCAGCAGCTACCAGCCTGCCAACAGAGCCTGCAGCAGCTACCAGCCTGCCAACAGAGCCTGCAGCGCCTACCAGCCTGCCAACAGAGCCTGCAGTAGGTACCAGCCTGCCCACAGAGCCTGCACCACCTACCAGCCTGCCCACAGAGCCTGCACCACCTACCAGCCTGCCCACAGAGCCTGCAGCCGCTACCAGCCTGCCCACAGAGCCTGCAGCCGCTACCAGCCTGCCCACAGAGCCTGCAGCTGCTACCAGCCTGTCCACAGAGCCTGCAGCAGCTACCTGCCTGCCCACAGAGCCTGCAGCGCCTACCAGCCTGTCCGCAGCAGCTACCAGCCTGCTCACAGAGCCTGCAGCAGCTACCAGCCTGCTCACAGAGCCTGCAGCAGCTACCAGCCTGCTCACAGAGCCTGCAGCAGCTACCAGCCTGCTCACAGAGCCTGCAGCAGCTACCAGCCTGCTCACAGAGCCTGCAGCAGCTACCAGCCTGCTCACAGAGCCTGCAGCAGCTACCAGCCTGCCCACCGAGCCTGCAGCACATACGAGCCTGCCCACAGAGCCTGCAGGAGCTACCAGCCTGCCCAAGTAGCCTGCAGCAGCTACCAGCCTGCCCACTGAGCCTGCAACACCTACCAGCCTGCCCACAGAGCCTGCAGCACCTACCAGCCTGCC
>CAWUFW010031736.1:0-15040 GCA_963921515.1 Calotriton arnoldi | reverse complement strand
CTGATAACAGGTGAGTAAATCGGAATTCGTATTTCGGCTGATTTTAGAGGAATATTTTAAAGTTCCAAAACTCCACACTTAGAAGAATTTCCAAGTGAAACCAGTCAATGTTAGCCTATGGAAGGAAATTCAAGTTACTGGTAAGTACGGTTAAAATTACTTTTCAGGACCAGTACTGGGCTGAAAGATGCAGCACTGAGGTCTCTCCTGATAACAGGTGAGTAAATCAGAATTTGGATTTCGGCTGATTTTAGAGGAATATTTGTATGTTTCAAAATCAACACTTAGAAACTTTTTCAGCAAAAAGCAGGCAATGATATCCTATGGAAGGAAATTCAAGTTACTGGTAAGTACGGTTAAAATTACTTTTGAGGATCAGTACTGGGCTGAAAGATGCAGCACTGAGGTCTCTCCTGATAACAGGTGAGTAAATCGGAATTCGTATTTCGGCTGATTTTAGAGGAATATTTTAAAGTTCCAAAACTCCACACTTAGAAGAATTTCCAAGTGAAACCAGTCAATGTTAGCCTATGAAGGAAATTCAAGTTACTGGTAAGTACGGTTAAAATTACTTTTGAGGATCAGTACTGGGCTGAAAGATGCAGCACTGAGGTCTCTCCTGATAACAGGTGAGTAAATCGGAATTCGTATTTCGGCTGATTTTAGAGGAATATTTTAAAGTTCCAAAACTCCACACTTAGAAGAATTTCCAAGTGAAACCAGTCAATGTTAGCCTATGAAGGAAATTCAAGTTACCGGTAAGTACGGTTAAAATTACTTTTCAAGATCAGTACTGGGCTGAAAGATGCAGCACTGAGGTCTCTCCTGATAACAGGTGAGTAAATCGGAATTCGTATTTCGGCTGATTTTAGAGGAATATTTTAAAGTTCCAAAACTCCACACTTAGAAGAATTTCCAAGTGAAACCAGTCAATGTTAGCCTATGAAGGAAATTCAAGTTACCGGTAAGTACGGTTAAAATTACTTTTCAAGATCAGTACTGGGCTGAAAGATGCAGCACTGAGGTCTCTCCTGATAACAGGTGAGTAAATCGGAATTCGTATTTCGGCTGATTTTAGAGGAATATTTTAAAGTTCCAAAACTCCACACTTAGAAGAATTTCCAAGTGAAACCAGTCAATGTTAGCCTATGGAAGGAAATTCAAGTTACTGGTAAGTACGGTTAAAATTACTTTTCAGGACCAGTACTGGGCTGAAAGATGCAGCACTGAGGTCTCTCCTGATAACAGGTGAGTAAATCAGAATTTGGATTTCGGCTGATTTTAGAGGAATATTTGTATGTTTCAAAATCAACACTTAGAAACTTTTTCAGCAAAAAGCAGGCAATGATATCCTATGGAAGGAAATTCAAGTTACTGGTAAGTACGGTTAAAATTACTTTTGAGGATCAGTACTGGGCTGAAAGATGCAGCACTGAGGTCTCTCCTGATAACAGGTGAGTAAATCGGAATTCGTATTTCGGCTGATTTTAGAGGAATATTTTAAAGTTCCAAAACTCCACACTTAGAAGAATTTCCAAGTGAAACCAGTCAATGTTAGCCTATGAAGGAAATTCAAGTTACCGGTAAGTACGGTTAAAATTACTTTTCAAGATCAGTACTGGGCTGAAAGATGCAGCACTGAGGTCTCTCCTGATAACAGGTGAGTAAATCGGAATTCGTATTTCGGCTGATTTTAGAGGAATATTTTAAAGTTCCAAAACTCCACACTTAGAAGAATTTCCAAGTGAAACCAGTCAATGTTAGCCTATGGAAGGAAATTCAAGTTACTGGTAAGTACGGTTAAAATTACTTTTCAGGACCAGTACTGGGCTGAAAGATACAGCACTGAGGTCTCTCCTTATAACAGGTGAGTAAATCGGAATTCCTATTTCGGCTGATTTTAGAGGAATATTTTAAAGTTTCAAAACTCCACACTTAGAAGAATTTCCAAGTGAAACCAGTCAATGTTAGCCTATGGAAGGAAATTCAAGTTACTGGTAAGTACGGTTAAAATTACTTTTCAGGACCAGTACTGGGCTGAAAGATGCAGCACTGAGGTCTCTCCTGATAACAGGTGAGTAAATCAGAATTTGGATTTCGGCTGATTTTAGAGGAATATTTGTATGTTTCAAAAATCAACACTTAGAAACTTTTTCAGCAAAAAGCAGGCAATGATATCCTATGGAAGGAAATTCAAGTTACTGGTAAGTACGGTTAAAATTACTTTTGAGGATCAGTACTGGGCTGAAAGATGCAGCACTGAGGTCTCTCCTGATAACAGGTGAGTAAATCGGAATTCGTATTTCGGCTGATTTTAGAGGAATATTTTAAAGTTCCAAAACTCCACACTTAGAAGAATTTCCAAGTGAAACCAGTCAATGTTAGCCTATGAAGGAAATTCAAGTTACCGGTAAGTACGGTTAAAATTACTTTTCAAGATCAGTACTGGGCTGAAAGATGCAGCACTGAGGTCTCTCCTGATAACAGGTGAGTAAATCGGAATTCGTATTTCGGCTGATTTTAGAGGAATATTTTAAAGTTCCAAAACTCCACACTTAGAAGAATTTCCAAGTGAAACCAGTCAATGTTAGCCTATGAAGGAAATTCAAGTTACCGGTAAGTACGGTTAAAATTACTTTTCAGGACCAGTACTGGGCTGAAAGATGCAGCACTGAGGTCTCTCCTGATAACAGGTGAGTAAATCGGAATGCGTATTTCGGCTGATTTTAGAGGAATATTTTAAAGTTCCAAAACTCCACACTTAGAAGAATTTCCAAGTGAAACCAGTCAATGTTAGCCTATGGAAGGAAATTCAAGTTACTGGTAAGTACGGTTAAAATTACTTTTCAGGACCAGTACTGGGCTGAAAGATACAGCACTGAGGTCTCTCCTGATAACAGGTGAGTAAATCGGAATTCGTATTTCGGCTGATTTTAGAGGAATATTTTAAAGTTCCAAAACTCCACACTTAGAAGAATTTCCAAGTGAAACCAGTCAATGTTAGCCTATGGAAGGAAATTCAAGTTACTGGTAAGTATGGTTAGAATTACTTTTCAGGACCAGTACTGGGCTGAAAGATACAGCACTGAGGTCTCTCCTGATAACAGGTGAGTAAATCGGAATTCGTATTTCGGCTGATTTTAGAGGAATATTTGCACAATGGTGAAGGGAGGGGCGGGGCCTGAGGTTACATCTGTGTAAACGCGCCCGTGGCGCGTTTTAAGTTGGGGGATTAAGTCCCCTTGAATCCTGAGGGTCCCTAGGGGCCAACTAGCCCACCAGGAACCTCCAATATGCGCCAGGGGCTGCGTTGCAGAGACGTGTAGAGAGGCCACACCCCTTTTACACCTCTCTGCAACGCAGCTCTGTGGCGCTTTCTGGATGTACCTGTTGGGCTAGTTGGCCCCGAGGGACCCTCAGGATTGAAGGGATTTAATTCCCATCTTAAAACGCGCCACGGGGCCTGTTTGCACACATGTCACCTGAAGCCCCGCCCTCCCTTCACCACTGTGCAAACGCGCCCGTGGCGCGTTTTAAGTTGGGGGATTAAGTCCCCTTGAATCCTGAGGGTCCCCGGAGACCAACTAGCCCACCATATACCTCCAAAAGCGCCACAGAGCTGCGTTGCAGAGAGGTGTAAAAAGGGCGTGGCCTCTGTACACCTCTCTGCAAGGCAGCCCCTGGCGCATTCTGGTGGTTCCTGGTGGGCTAGTTGGCCCCCAGGGACCCCCAGTATTCAAGGGGAATTGTTCTCTCTGCAAACGCGCCAGGGGCGCGTTTGCAGAGTGGTGAAGGAAGGGGCGGGGCCTGCGGGCCCGATCGTTTTTTTGTTTTTTTGTCCCCTGAAGGGGGGATGTGTGGCCCCCTTCCTTTTTTTCTGTTTTTGGGCCCTGGGGACCCCATCCCCCAGGGCCTTACCCCTTTTTTAAATTTAAAAAAAAAAACGGGAAGGGGGCCGCGTGGCCCCCTTCCCCGGGCCTGTATTGGCCCCGGGGACCCCATCTCCCGGGGCATGGCCTCTATTTTTATTTTTAATATTTTGAGGGGGCTGCGTGGCCCCCTCCTCTGGCCATTTTAAGGCCCGGGGACCCCATCCCCGGGCCGGCCATACCCTTTTTTTTATTTTTTATAATTTTTCAAAACTTTTGGGAGGGGAGCCGCGTGGCCCCCTCCCGGGCCACTACTTGCCCCGGGGACCCCATCCCCCGGGGCTGGCCCTCTCGTTGGGGACTGTGGGGGTCCCCAAACCCCCACAGTCCCGCCGGCTCCCGTGTCCTACGGGAGCCGGCATTAGCGACACATGGGGAGCAGCTAACATGCTGCTCCCCATGTGGAAAGCAGTCAGCTTTGGATATTGGAAGAGAGACAGGTTTCCTGCTCTCTTCCAATATCCAAAGCAAGTTTGCAATGACAGGACGGGAGCCGCGAGGCTCCCGTCCTGTCATTGCAAACAGCAGTGTCCCGGGGGTAGGCACCCCGGGACACTGCAGGAGCCGGCCCTGGGGGTGGCGGTCCCCAGGGCCACCACAGGCTCCAGGAGGGGGGCCGCGCGGCCCCCTCCCATCGTGTGCACAGCCCCGGGGAGGTGGTGGTCCCTGGGCTCTGGGGGTCCGTAACGGACCCCCATATTTAAATGTTTAGTGCCCCGGGGAGGTGGCGGTCCTCGGGCGTGTGGGGGCTGGAGCCCCCCCACACAGGTTTTTCATTTAAAAAAGAAGCCCCGGGGAGGGGGTGGTCCCGGGGCTGCGGGAGGGCTCAGAGCCCTCCCGCACCATTATGCATAAAGCCCCGGGGGTGGCGGTCCTCGGGGCTTGGGGGCCCTTAGAGGCCCCCCACACATAAAATTAACCCCCCCAGCATGCCCCCGGGACTTGGCCCACCCGGGGCCACTAACATCGAGCGCGGGAGACCGCGCTCGATTTTTTTTTTCGGCAGGATTCGCGCACCCTGAGCGCATCCTGCCGATTTAAAAAAAAAAAAATGCTTTTTGCCCAGGGGTCCTTGTGGGACCCCTGAGCAGGCCTAGGGGTTAGGGTGTTTCTACCCTGCCCCCTTTGTGCGTTTTGCGCACTTGTTTCTTTTTTTTTCTCGGCGGGATACGCGCACCCTAAGCGCATCCCGCCGATTTAAAAAAAAAAAAATCTTTTTCTGCCCAGGGGTCCTTGTGGGACCCCCTGAGCAGACCTAGGGGTCAGGGTGTTTCTACCCTGCTCCCTTTTGCGCTTTGCGCACTTGTTTCTGTCCCTCGGTTCTACCGAGGGACAAAATGGCTGCCAACACTTCCTGAATCGGAATGTTGACAGCCAGCTGACAGCCAATTAGCATGCAGCTCGTGATCGGGACGGTGCGCGCAGGGTGCGCTGAGGGTACGCGTATCCGACGCGCCCATAGATATATATGTACTTTTACTTTTGATTTTCTCAGGAACTACTGAACGGATTTACACCATTTAAGCAAAAGGCACCAGTCTGAACCAAGGACTACCTCTTTGCCAAATTTGGTGTAATTCCGTTCAGCAGTTCGGGCTGTAGCTGCGACTAAAGGTTCCTATGGAAAAATGAATGGGGAAAACGTGTTTTGGGACCCCCTTTTTCTCGGCCCCCGCTTCACGTATCACCCCGAGACTTTCAGGGTAGGAGCGGAGCGGAGCGCCCCAACAAGTTGGAAACTTTCACGAAGATTCGTCAACCGGCGCCAACGTTATTTCAAATAGAATGTCGCGGATTTCCTATGGATAATAGGTTGTAACTATAACTATCTACTGGCGACCGCCAGTAGATAATGTATATATATATATGTATATATATATATATATGTATGTATATATATATATATGTATGTATGTATGTATATATATATGTATATATGTATGTATATATGTATATATGTATATATGTATGTATATATGTATGTATGTATATATATATGTATATATGTATGTATATATGTATGTATATATGTATGTATGTATATATATATGTATATATGTATGTATGTATATATGTATGTATATATATATGTATGTGTGTATATATATATGTATATGTATATATGTATGTGTGTATATGTATGTATATATGTATGTGTGTGTATGTATGTATATATTTGAGATGTCATCAGTGATGTCATCAGTGATGTCACTGACCATGTCATGAGTGATGTAATATGTGACGTCATCAGCAGTGCATTGCGGGGGCGCGAGTTATAGTTAGCTGAACTAACTATAACGGGGGAATTTCTATGGTTTTGTACGAGTGAAATGTCCAACTAACTATAACTGTCCCTAAAACCTATGGTTTTTTCAGTGAATTTCAAAGGTTTTTTAAATGCTAATTTCTAACTATAACGTGTCTGAAACCTATGGTTTTTTCAGTGAATTTCAAAGGTTTTTTAAATGCTAATTTCTAACTATAACGTGCCTGAAACCTATGATTTTTTAAGTGAATTTCAAAGGTTTTTTTAAATGCTAGTTTCTAACTATGCCTACAGAGGTAGGACATGTGAAGAAACAAGAAAAAACGCACAGAAAGAAGCAAAAGATGTGCAGAAAGAACCAACAGAGGAGCAGAAAGAGGCCTTGTTGCAAAATCATCCTGTGCCCACAACTTTTTCAGACGGGTACTGGTTGTAACTGACTCTGACTAACCAGAGCCAGTGCTATGCTAAAAGACACTTAGAATACAGTGAAAACACCTACATACACTAGGGAACACTATGCGTTGGGGTACCCCTGTGATTAGCATGACCTCCTCTGCAAGTCCCTAGTACATAATAGGGCAGGGGATTAAAACTACCTCTTAAAACGCGCTTACAGGGTGCGTTTGCACAGTGGTGAAGGGAGGGGGGCCTGAGGTGACGTGTGCAAACGCACCCCGTGGCGCATTTTAAGTTGCGGGATTAAGTCCCTTGAATTCTGAGGGTCCCTGAGCCCAACTCAGCCCCCAGGTACCTACAGTTAGGACCACAGAGCTGAGTTGCAGAGAGGCGTTCCGAGGCCACGCACCTTTTTCACCTCTCTGCAACGCAACTCTGTTGTGCTTACTGAAGGTACCTGGTGGGCTAGTTGGCCCCCAGGGTCCCTCAGGATTCAAAGGGAATTAATTCCCCAACTTAAAACGCACCACAGGGCGTGTTTGCGCACATGTCACCTGAGGCCCCGCCCCTCCCTTCACCACTGTGCAAACGCGCCCGTGGTGCGTTTTAAGTTGGGGGATAAGGTCACCTTGAATCCTGAGGGTCCCTGGGGCCCAACTAGCCCACTGGGTACTTCCAGTAAGCACCACAGGCCTGCGTTGCAACGCCTGTAACAAATTGTGCAGTTGTGTTTAGGTAGTGAAGAGGGTCGTGCTGGGGGTAGTGTTTTAGGGTTTAGGGTAGTGCAGGGGTGTTTGTGTAGTGTAGGGGTCATGCTGGGGGTAGATTTAGGGTTTAGGGTAGTGCAGTGGTGTTTGGGTAGTGTAGGGAGTCGTGCTGGGGGAGTGTTTTAGGGTTTAGGGTAGTGCAGTGGTGTTTGGGTAGTGTAGGGAGTCGTGCTGGGGGTAGTGTTTTAGGGTTTAGGGTAGTGCAGTGGTATTTGGGTAGTGTAGGGGGTCGTGCTGGGGGTAGTGATTTAGGGTAGTGCAGTGGTGTTTGGGTAGTGTAGGGGGTACTGCTGGGGGTAGTGTTTTAGGGTTTAGGTTAGTGCAGTGGTGTTTGGGTAGTGTAGGGGTACTGCTGGGGGTAGTGTTTTAGGGTTTAGGGTAGTGCAGTGGTGTTTGTGTAGTGTAGGGGGTAGTGTTTTAGGGTTTAGGGTAGTGCAGTGGTGTTTGTGTAGTGTAGGAGGTCGTGTTTTAGGGTTTAGGGTAGTGCAGTGGTCTTTGGGTAGTGTAGGGAGTCGTGCGGGGGTAGTGTTTTAGGGTTTAGGGTTGTGTAGGGAGTCATGCGGCGGTAGTGTTTTAGGGTTTAGGGTAGTGCATTGGTGTTTGGGTAGTGTAGGGGTCATGCGGGGTAGTGTTTTAGGGTTTAGGGCAGTGCAGTGGTGTTTGGGTAGTGTAGGGGGTCGTGCTGGGGGAGTGTTTTAGGGTTTAGGGCAGTGCAGTGGTGTTCGGGTAGTGTAGGGGTCGTGCTGGGGGAGTGTTTTAGGGTTTAGGGCAGTGCAGTGGTGTTCGGGTAGTGTAGGGGGTCGTGCTGGGGGAGTGTTTGAGGGTTTAGGGCAGTGCAGTCGTGTTCGGGTAGTATAGGGGTTGTGCTGCGGGTAGTATTTTAGGGTTTAGGGTAGTGCAGTGGTGTTCGTGTAGTGTAGGGGGTCGTGCTGGGGGTAGTGTTCTAGGGTTTAGGGCAGTGCAGTGGTGTTTGGGCAGTGTAGGGGGTAATGCTGGGGGTGGTGTTTTAGGGTTTAGGGCAGTGCAGTGGTGTTCGGGCAGTGTAGGGGGTCGTGCTGGGGTGGTGTTTCAGGGTTTAGGGCAGTGCAGTGGTGTTCGGGCAGTGTAGGGGGTGGTGTTTCAGGGTTTAGGGCAGTGCAGTGGTGTTCGGGCAGTGAAGGGGGTCGTGCATGGGGTGGTGTTTCAGGGTTTAGGGCAGTGGTGTTCGGGCAGTGTAGGGGTCATGCTGGGGGTGGTGTTTCAGGGTTTGGGGCAGTGCAGTGGTGTTCGAGCAGTAAAGGGGGTCGTGCTGGGGGTGGTGTTTCAGGGTTTAGGGCAGTGCAGTGGTGTTCGGGCAGTGTAGGCGGTCATGCAGGGGGTGGTGTTTCAGGGTTTAGGGCAGTGCAGTGGTGTTCGGGCAGTGTAGGGGGTCGTGCTGGGGCTGGTGTTTCAGGGTTTAGGGCAGTGCAGTGGTGTTCGGGCAGTGTAGGGGGTTGTGCTGGGGCTGGTGTTTCAGGGTTTAGGGCAGTGCAGTGGTGTTCGGGCAGTGTAGGGGTCATGCTGGGGCTGGTGTTTCAGGGTTTAGGGCAGTGCAGTGGTGTTCGGGCAGTGTAGGGGGTCTTGCTGGGGCTGGTGTTTCAGAGTCTAGGGCAGTGCAGTGGTGTTCGGGCAGTGTAGGGGGTCGTGCTGGGGGTGGTGTTTCAGGGTTTAGGGCAGTGCAGTGGTGTTTGGGCAGTGTAGGGGTCATGCTGGGGCTAGTGTTTCAGGATTTAGGGCAGAGCAATGGTGTTCAGGCAGTGTAGGGGTTTTGCTGGAGGTGGTGTTTCAGGGTTTAGGGCAGTGCAGTGGTGTTCGTGCAGTGTAGGGGGTGGTGTTTCAGAGTTTAGGGCAGTGGTGTTCAGGCAGTGTAGGGGTCTTGCTGGGGTTGATGTTTCAGGGTTTAGGGCAGTGCAGTGGTGTTCGGGCAGTGTAGGGGTCGTGCTGGGGGTGGTGTTTCAGGGTTTAGGGCAGTGCAGTGGTGTTCCGGCAGTGTAGGAGGTCGTGCAGGGGGTGGTGTTTCAGGGTTTAGGGCAGTGCAGTGGTGTTCGGGCAGTGTAGGGGGTCGTGCTGGGGGTGGTGTTTCAGGGTTTAGGGCAGTGCAGTGGTGTTCGGGCAGTGTAGGGTGTCATGCTGAGGGGTGGTGTTTCAGGGTTTAGGGCAGTGCAGTGGTGTTCGGGCAGTGTAGGGGGTGGTGTTTCAGGGTTTAGGGCAGTGCAGTGGTGTTTGGGCAGTGTAGGGGTCATGCAGGGGTGGTGTTTCAGGGTTTAGGGCAGTGCAGTGGTGTTCGGGCAGTGTAGGTGGTCTTGCTGGGGGTGGTGTTTCAGGCTTTAGTGCAGTGGTGTTCGGGCAGTGTAGGGGTCTTGCTGGGGGTGGTGTTTCAGGGTTTAGGGCAGTGCAGTGGTGTTCGGGCAGTGTAGGGGTCTTGCTGGGGCTGGTGTTTCAGGGTTTAGGGCAGTGCAGTGGTGTTCGGGCAGTGTAGGAGGTCGTGCTGGGGCTGGTGTGTGAGGGTTTAGGGTAGTGCAGTGGTGTTCGGGCAGTGTAGGGGGTCGTGCTGGGGCTGGTGTTTCAGGGTTTAGGGCAGTGCAGTGGTTTTCGGGCAGTGTAGGCGGTCGTGCTGGGGCTGGTGTTTCAGGGTTTAGGGCAGTGCAGTGGTGTTCGGGCAGTGTAGGGGTCGTGCTGGGGCTGGTGTTTCAGGGTTTAGGGCAGTGCAGTGGTGTTCGGGCAGTGTAGGGGGTCTTGCTGGGGGTGGTGTTTCAGGGTTTAGGACAGTGGTGTTCGGGCAGTGTAGGGGGTCTTGCTGGGGGTGGTGTTTCAGGGTTTAGGGCAGTGCAGTGGTGTTCGGGCAGTGTAGGGGGTCTTGCTGGGGGTAGTGTTTCAGGGTTTAGGGCAGTGCAGTGGTGTTCGTGCAGTGTAGGGGGTCGTGCTGGGGATGGTGTTTCAGGGTTTAGGGCAGTGCAGTAGTGTTCGGGCAATGTAGGGGGTCGTGCAGGGGTGGTGTTTCAGGGTTTAGGGCAGTGCAGTGGTGTTCGGGCAGTGTAGGGGGTCGTGCTGGGGGTGGTGTTTCAGGGTTTAGGGCAGTGCAGTGGTGTTCGGGCAGTGTAGGGGGTCGTGCTGGGGGTGGTGTTTCAGGGTTTAGGGCAGTGGTGTTCGGGCAGTGTAGGGGTCTTGCTGGGGGTGATGTTTCAGGGTTTAGGGCAGTGCAGTGGTGTTCGGGCAGTGTAGGAGGTCTTGCTGGGGGTAGTGTTTCAGGGTTTAGGGCAGTGCAGTGGTGTTCGGGCAGTGTAGGGGTCATGCTGGGGGTGGTGTTTCAGGGTTTAGGGCAGTGCAGTGGTGTTTGGGCAGTGTAGGGGGTCATGCTGGGGTGGTGTTTCAGGGTTTAGGGCAGTGCAGTGGTGTTCGGGCAGTGTAGGGGTCGTGCTAGGGTATGTGTTTCAGGGTTTAGGGCAGTGCAGTGGTGTTCGGGCAGTGTAGGGGGTCGTGCAGGGGCTGGTGTTTCAGGGTTTAGGGCAGTGCAGTGGTGTTCGGGCAGTGTAGGGGGTCATGCTGGGGTAGGGTTTTAGGGTTTAGGGTAGTGCAGTGGTGCTTGTGTAGTGTAGGGGGTCTTGCTGGGGGTAGTGTTTTAGGGTTTAGGGTAGTGCAGTGGTGTTTGGGTAGTGTAGGGGTCGTGCTGGGGGTAGTGTTTTAGGATTTAGGTTAGTGCAGTGGTGTTTGGGTAGTGTAGGGGGTCGTGCTGGGGGTAGTGTTTTAGGGTTTAAGGTAGTGCAGTGGTGCTTGTGTAGTGTAGGGGGTCGTGCTGGGGGTAGTGTTTTAGGGTTTAGGGTAGTGCAGTGGTGTTTGTGTAGTGTAGGGGTCATGTTTTAGGGTAGTGCAGTGGTGTTTGGGTAGTGTAGGGGTCGTGCTGGGGGTAGTGTTTTAGGATTTAGGTTGGTGCAGTGGTGTTGGGGTAGTGTTTTAGGGTTTAGGGTAGTGCTGTGGTGTTTGTGTAGTGTAGGGGGTCATGCTGGGGGTAGTGTTTTAGGGTTTAGGATAGTGCAGTGGTGCTTGTGTAGTGTAGGGGGTCGTGCTGGGGGTAGTGTTTTAGGATTTAGGTTGGTGCAGTGGTGTTGGGGTAGTGTTTTAGGGTTTAGGGTAGTGCAGTGGTGTTTTTGTAGTGTAGGGGGGTCATGTTTTAAGATGCAACGCTCCAATACCTGACCAGTCTGCACTACATAAAACTGCAAAAAAACTAAAAATAAAAAGTGTTTTGCACACTTTTGTCATTGGGCTATATGTGGGCTACATCTGGGTAATATTTGTGCTACATTTGGGCTCTTTTTTCACTGGTGGCCATCTTGGAAGACTTCTTTGTTATGAAGTTTCCTAATTTCCTCATTTACTGCAGTCTCCTCAGTAGGAAATGCTTTCAGTTTTTACTTTGATTCCATCAAGAAGGCATTCAGATGTGTCACACATTTGCCATAAATTCAGAATGTTATTACTCTAGTTGTTCATTAGATCACTGTAGTAAAGCTACTGCTCACCAAGGAGTTAACTGGAAGTCTATTGCTGGTATTGAAAGTGATTGTTTCAGTCTGCATGTCAGAATTTTCTAATGAAATAGAAGAGGATTTGAGATCTCACTTAAAACATGTCCTAATTTTTCTTTCTACAGCACTAACCATAATTTCTATGACAAAATGAACCCCATCATTTTGTTCCTTTTTAAATTAAATGTTTTAAGTGTTACCAGTTTATTCCAATCAAGATGGCTTCAGGTGTGCCATACTTTTGTCATAAGTAAGACTGTTAGCGCTCTAGTTGTTCTTTAGAACACTCTGGGAAGCTGCAGTAGAACACAAAGGCATCAACTGACAGGCTGCTCCTGTTGAAATATAACAGGAAGATATTTGAGATCACACTTGAAACATGTCCTAATTTTTCTTTCCAGAGCACTAACCATAATTTCTATGACAAGATGAACCCCATAATTTTGTTCCTTTTTAAATTAAATGTTTTAAGTGTTACCAGTTTATTCCAATCAAGATGGCTTTAGGTGTGCCATACTTTTGTCATAAGTAAGGCTGTTAGCACTCTAGTTGTTCTTTAGAACACTCTGGGAAGCTGCAGTAGAACACAAAGGAATCAACTGACAGTCTCTGCCCTTGTTGGATGTACATGTTTTACTGAGAATGTCAGACTTCATTCTCACATGACTGAGAAAGATAATGTGAATTTACAGAAAATATGCTCTCATTTTAGCTTCTGGGGCACCTTCCAAAACTGTATGGGACAAGCATGTGAAAATAGTTTTCTCTCAAACATGATTCATGATATCCCAGCAGAAGGTTTTTCACAGGGTAAAATCACCTTAGAACACACCACAATTCCTGAAATTAGTATGGTACCATCAACAAATGAATTCTAATGTAACTAAAGTCTGTTATCACCCTTTATAGTTCTCCTTTTGGTAACCCTCAAAATCTTCGATTCACTACAATGCATTTCAAAAGGGTACTATCATTTATATTGGTCCCAAGATGGCTGCCAGCAATTCCAGGATGAAGTGCTGACAGCCAATCAGATCTCATGATGACATGTGTGGTTAGGCTCCGCCCAGATATATATGTGTTTTTACTTTTGATTTTCTCAGCAACTACTGAACGGATTTACACCATTTAACAAAAAGGGTTCTTTTTGAACCAAGAACTACCTCTTTGCCAAATTTGGTGTAATTCCGTTCAGCAGTTCGGGCTGTAGCCTTGCATAAAGTTTCCTATGGGAAATTGATTTTTTGACTCTTATTTTTTTAATTTCTCCGCAACTACTGAACGGATTTACACCATTTAACAAAAAGGGTTCTTTCTGAACCAAGAACTACCTCTTTGCCAAATTTGGTGTAATTCCGTTCAGCAGTTCGGGCTGTAGCCGTGTCTAAAGTTTCCTATGGGAAAATGAATGGGGAAAACACGTTTTGGGACCCCGCTTTTTTCTCGGCCCCCGCTTGACGAATCACCCTGAGACTTTCAAGGTAGGAGCGGACCGGAGCGGGCCATAAAGTTTGAAAATTTCGCGAAGATTTGTAAACCGACGCAAGAGTTATTTCAAATAGAATGTCGCGGATTTCCTATGGAAAATAGGTCCTAACTATAACTATCTACTGGCGACCGCCAGTAGATAATATATTCACTGAAAAAACCATAGGTTTTAGGGACGTTATAGTTAGTTGGACATCTCACTCGTACAAAACCAGAGAAATTCGACCGTCATAGTTAGTAGAGATAACTATAACTCGCACCCCCGCAATGCACTGCTGATGACGTCACATATTACATCCTTCATGACATGGTCAGTGACATCACTGATGACATCACTGATGACATCTCAAATTACATCATTGATGACATCATCCAAGTGATAATCTGATGCACCTCCTCACACCCTAATATAACCTTTTATACACCCACTCTAAAATACAGACTACCATGTTCGAAACCATAGACACACCAATAGCAGTCAGTACATACCCGCTCAGTGATTCCTAGGTCTACACACACACATCCACCCATTCACCCATACAGTAACTCATACATGCAGTCACTCATCAATACAGCACTATCATATGCACTCATACACCTATACATACACTCACACACCGCCACTCCTCCATAGACTTACTCACACACCTACTCAGTCATGCAAAGAATCAATCACACCCATTTACGCACCTATACAGTTATACACAGACCACCTCACTTATTTATACAAATACTAACACATACTTACTCTCTTATACAATCACTGATACAAGCACACACTCATCCATACAGCCACTCTCACAATCACTCACTCTCACGTATAGTCATTTATATACTCCAACACTCACATATACTGCCTTTCACATATGTAGTTACTCACACATATACCACTGAGACATCCATTCACTCACCAACACTCCCATACACACACTCACCCACCCATACAGCCCTTCACAGATGCACTCTTCAACCCATACCCCCAGTGAATCACCCACTCACACATCTATGCACAGAGTCACCCACCCCCCACCTACTCACACAGACACTCAGGCACCCATACAGATACTCAGACAACCAATCAATAACCCATATAGACAGTCATGTAGCTACTCACCAAGCCATGCAGCCACTTACACACCAACAGACAGACTGATACAGACATTTACACAGTTTACTCACTAACCCATGCATTCAGTAAGATACGTTAATCAGTCACTTATATAATCAGTCACGCACCTACTAAATCATCCATTCAGACACTTATAAACCCACTCATTCTTCAATACACCTTGGCATATATATATATATATATATGAAACATATTTAAACTTTACAGAAACACACAGTCACTGGATGATGTCATCAGTGATGTCATCAGTGATGTCACTGACCATGTCATGAATGATGTAATATGTGACGTCATCAGCAGTGCATTGCGGGGGCGCGAGTTATAGTTATCTCTACTAACTATTACGGTCGAATTTCTCTGGTTTTGTACGAGTGAAATGTCCAACTAACTATAACGTCCCTAAAACCTATGGTTTTTTCAGTGATTTTCTAAGGTTTTTTAAATGCTAATTTCTAACTATAACGTGCCTGAAACCTATGGTTTTTTCAGTGAATAGATATATATATATATATTTTTTT
>CAWUFW010031735.1:0-15043 GCA_963921515.1 Calotriton arnoldi | reverse complement strand
ATATATATATATATATTCACTGAAAAAACCATAGGTTTTAGGGACAGTTATAGTTAGTTGGACATTTCACTCGTACAAAACCATAGAAATTCCCCCGTTATAGTTAGTTCAGCTAACTATAACTCGCGCCCGCAATGCACTGCTGATGACGTCACATATTACATCACTCATGACATGGTCAGTGACATCACTGATGACATCACTGATGACATCTCAAATGACATCACTGATGACATCATCCATGTGATAATTTCATGCATCTTCTCACACCCTAATATAACTTTTGAAACACCCACTCTAAATTACAGACTGCCATTCTCAAAACCATAGACACTCCAACACCAAAAACTACATACCCACTCACTGATTCTTAGGTCTACACACACATCCACTCACTCACCCGTACAGTCACTCATACTTAGTCACTCAGTACAGGACTATCATATGCACTCATACACCTATATAAACACTCACACACCGCCACTCATCCATAGAGGTACTCACACACCTAGTCAGTCATGCAAAAACTTAATCACACACCCATTTACTCACCTATACAGTTATACACACACCAGCTCACTTACTCATACAAATACTAGCACATTCTTACGCTCTTATACAATCACTGATACAAGTACACACTCATCCATACAGCCACTCTCACAATCACACACTCTCACTTATAGCCATTTATATACTCCAACACACATATATACTGCCTTTCACATATGTAGTTACTCACACATGTACCACTGAGATATACATTCAATCACTAACACACCCATACACACACTCACCCACCCATACAGTCCATCACAGATGCACTCTTGAAACCATGCACCCAGTGAATCACCAACTCACACATCTATGCACAGAGTCACACACACCCCACCCACACAAACACTCAGGCACCCATACAGATACTCAGACAATCAATCAATAACCCATGTGGACACTCATGTAGCTATTCAGAAAGCCATGCAGCCGCTTACAAACCAACAGACAGACGGATACAGACATTCACACAGTTTAGTCACTAACCCATGCATTCAGTAAGATACATTTAATCACTCACTTGTAGAGTCAGTCACTCACGTACTAAATCATCCATTCAGACACTTATACACCCACTCATTCTTCAATACGCCTTTCCCTATATATATTAAACATATTTAAACTTTACAGAAACACACAGTCACTGGATGATGTCATCAGTGATGTCATCAGTGATGTCATTTGAGATGTCATCAGTGATGTCATCAGTGATGTCACTGACCATGTCATGAGTGATGTAATATGTGACGTCATCAGCAGTGCATTGCGGGGCGCGAGTTATAGTTAGCTGAACTAACTATAACGGGGGAATTTCTATGGTTTTGTACGAGTGAAATGTCCAACTAACTATAACTGTCCCTAAAACCTATGGTTTTTTCAGTGAATTTCAAAGGTTTTTTAAATGCTAATTTCTAACTATAACGTGTCTGAAACCTATGGTTTTTTCAGTGAATTTCAAAGGTTTTTCAAAAGCTAATATTTAAGTGTCATAATAGTTATAGTTATGTTTCTTGTACTGAATTTCTTTAGTTTTTTATATTTATTTGTAAATATATTATTTATTAAACAATATTGTATATTTTTGTGTATTTTGCAAAAAAAAAAAATTAATAAATTAAAAAGTAAAATATAGTATAATTTTTTTCTGTTATATTTTTATTTTAAGATATTTGTATTGTTTAATTTTTTTAAAAAATGTTTTTTTGGAATCGCGCACCGAAAGCGTACCGAACGCGGCGCATACGCGTACCCCAGCCACCTATTTAAGGAAGTCGTAAAGGATCCGCGTATGGTATGCGACGGGTGCGTGTTTCTAGACCCGTAACATACGTATATTGCGTGTGTACGCGTTTCCTAAGCGACCGGTACGCGATTCCGGCTTATATGCGACACATACGAATTACCATACACGACGCTTGCGCGGTGGCAGGCCCCGCGTGACGTCAAATACGTGCCCGGGCGCGCTGGGAGCGCGACTCCTTATTTCTCCGTAAAATTTTTGATAGCTCCTACCACTAATTTATATTCTCCCCGGGACCCCATCCCCCGGGGCCTATACATAATAATGGAGACCGTGAGGGGAGCCCCAATGCCCCCACGGTCCCGCCGGCTCCCCGCGTCCTTCGAGAGCCGGCATTGCTTTTCCACATGGGGAGCTGCTGACATGCAGCTCCCCGTGTGGAAAAGCAATTTGCTTTAGATATTGGAAGAGAGAGCAGGTTTCCTGCTCTCTCTTCCAAAATCCAAAGCAGTTTGCAATGACAGGACGGGAGCCGCGAGGCTCCCGTCCTGTCATTGCAAACAGCAGTGTCCCGGGGTAGGCACCCCGGGACACTGCAGGAGCCGGCCCTGGGGGTGGCGGTCCCCAGGGCCATCAAGGGCTCCAGGAGGGGGCCGCGCGGCCCCCTCCCTTAAATTGCACAGCCCCGGGAGGTGGTGGTCCCCGGGCTTCGGGGTCCAAAACGGACCCCCATTTTAAATTTTTTAGTGCCCCGGGGAGGTGGCGGTCCCCGGGGCATGTGGGGGGGCTCAAGCCCCCCCACACAGGATTTTTTTTTTTTTTTTTAAAAGAGCCCCTGGGAGGTGGTGGTCCCCGGGGCTGCGGGAGGGCCGAGTGCCCTCCCGCACCATTTTAAAATGAAAGCCCCGGGGGGTGGCGGTCCCTGGGGCTTGGGGGGCCCTTTGAGGCCCCCCATACATAAATTTAACCCCCCCACCATGCCCCCGGGACTTGGGCCACCCGGGGGCAAAATACAATCAAAGCACGGGAGAGCGCGCTTCGATTTTTTTATTTTTATCGGCAGGATCCGCGCACCCTGAGCGCATCCTGCCGATTTAAAAAAAAAAAATGCTTTTTTCTGCCCAGGGGTCCTTATGGGACCCCTGAGCAGACCTAGGGGTCAGGGTGTTTCTACCCTGCCCCCTTTGTGCGCTTTGCGCACTTGTTTCTGTCCCTCGGTTCTACCGAGGACAAAATGGCTGCCAACATTTCCTGAATCGGAATGTTGACAGCCAGCTGACAGCCAATTAACATGCAGCTCGTGATCGGGACGGTGCGCGCAGGGTGCGCTCAGGGTGCGCGGATCCTCCGTGCCCATAGATATATATGTACTTTTACTTTTGATTTTCTCAGCAACTACTGAACGGATTTACACCATTTAACAAAAAGGGTTCTTTCTGAACTAAGAACTACCTCTTTGCCAAATTTGGTGTAATTCTGTTCAGCAGTTCGGGCTGTAGCCGTGTCTAAAGTTTCCTATGGAAAAATGAATGGGGAAAACGCGTTTTGGGACCCCCTTTTTCTCGGCCCCCGCTTGACGAATCACCCCGAGACTTTCAGGGTAGGAGCGGACCGGAGCGCCCCACAAAGTTTGAAAATTTTGCGAAGATACGTCAACCGGCAAGAGAGTTATTTCAAATAGAATGTCGCGGATTTCCTATGGAAAATAGGTTCTAACTATAACTATCTACTGGCGACCGCCAGTAGATAATATATATATATATATATATTATCTACTGGCGGTCGCCAGTAGATAGTTATAGTTAGGACCTATTTTCCATAGGAAATCCGCAACATTCTATTTGAAATAACGTTGGCGCCGGTTGACGAATCTTCGCGAAATTCTCCAACTTGTTGGGGCGCTCCGGTCCGCTCCTATCCTGAAAGTCTCGGGGTGATTCATCAAGTGGGGGCCGAGAAAAAAAGGGGGGTCCCAAAATGTGTTTTCCCCATGCAATTTTCCATAGGAACCTTTAGTCGCAGCTACAGCCCGAACTGCTGAACGGAATTACACCAAATTTGGCAAAAGGTAGCCCTTGGTTCAGAGTCGTGCCTTTTGGTTAAATGGTGTAAATCCGTTCAGTAGTTCCTGAGAAATTTGAAAAAGAAAACACATATATATCTGGGCGGAGCCTAACCACACATGTCATCGTGAGATCTGATTGGCTGTCAGCACTTCATCCTGGAATTGCTGGCAGCCATCTTGGGACCAATATAAATGATAGTACCCCATTGAAATGCATTGTAGTGAATAGAAGATTTTGAGGGTTACCAAAAGGAGAACTATAAAGGGTGATAACAGACTTTAGTTACATTAGAATTCATTTGTTGATGGTACCATACTAATTTCAGGAATTGTGGTGTGTTCTAAGGTGATTTTACCCTGTGAAAAACCTTCTGCTGGGATATCATGAATCATGTTTGAGAGAAAACTATTTTCACATGCTTGTCCCATACAGTTTTGAAAGGTGCTCCAGAAGCTAAAATGAGAGCATATTTTCTGTAAATTCACATTATCTTTCTCAGTCATGTGAGACTAAAGTCTGACATTATCAGTAAAACATGTACATCCAACAAGGGCAGAGACTGTCAGTTGATTCCTTTGTGTTCTACTGCAGCTTCCCAGAGTGTTCTAAAGAACAACTAGAGTGCTAACAGCCTTACTTATGACAAAAGTATGGCACACCTGAAGCCATCTTGATTGGAATAAACTGGTAACACTTAAAACATTTAATTTAAAAAGGAACAAAATGATGGGGTTCATTTTGTCATAGAAATTATGGTTAGTGCTGTAGAAAGAAAAATTAGGACATGTTTCAAGTGTGATCTCAAATATCTTCCTGTTATATTTCAACAGGAGCAGCCTGTCAGTTGATGCCTTTGTGTTCTACTGCAGCTCCCCAGAGTGTTCTAAAGAACAACTAGAGTGCTAACAGCCTTACTTATGACAAAATTATGGCACACCTGAAGCCATCTTGATTGGAATAAACTGGTAACACTTAAAACATTTAATTTAAAAAGGAACAAAATGATGGGGTTTATTTTGTCATAGAAATTATGGTTAGTGCTGTAGAAAGAAAAATTAGGACATGTTTCAAGTGTGATCTCAAATATCTTCCTGTTATATTTCAACAGGAGCAGCCTGTCAGTTGATGCCTTTGTGTTCTACTGCAGCTTCCCAGAGTGTTCTAAAGAACAACTAGAGCGCTAACAGTCTTACTTATGACAAAATTATGGCACACCTGAAGCCATCTTGATTGGAATAAACTGGTAACTCTTAAAACATTTAATTTAAAAAGGAACAAAATGAGGGGGTTCATTTTGTCATAGAAATTATGGTTAGTGCTGTAGAAAGAAAAATTAGGACATGTTTTAAGTGAGATCTCAAATATCTTCCTGTTATATTTCAACAGGAACAGCCTGTCAGTTGATGCCTTTGTGTTCTACTGCAGCTTCCCAGAGTGTTCTAAAGAACAACTAGAGCGCTAACAGTCTTACTTATGACAAAAGTATGGCACACCTGAAGCCATCTTGATTGGAATAAACTGGTAACACTTAAAACATTTAATTTAAAAAGGAACAAAATGAGGGGGTTCATTTTGCCATAGAAATTATGGTTAGTGCTGTAGAAAGAAAAATTAGGACATGTTTCAAGTGTGATCTCAAATATCTTCCTGTTATATTTCACCAGGAGCAGCCTGTCAGTTGATGCCTTTGTGTTCTACTGCAGCTTCCCAGAGTGTTCTAAAGAACAACTAGAGCGCTAACAGTCTTACTTATGACAAAATTATGGCACACCTGAAGCCATCTTGATTGGAATAAACTGGTAACTCTTAAAACATTTAATTTAAAAAAGAACAAAATGAGGGGTTCACTTTGTCATAGAAATTATGGTTAGTGCTGTAGAAAGAAAAATTAGTGCTAAAACACTACCCCCAGCACGACACCCTACACTACCCAAACATAACTGCACTACCCTAAACCTAAAACACTACCACCAGCACGACTCCCTACACTACCCAAACACCACTGCACTACCCTAAACCCTAAAACACTACCCCCAGCACGACTCCCTACACTACCCAAACACCACTGCACTACACTAAACCCTAAATATACCCCCAGCATGACCTCCCACACTACACAAACACCACTGCACTACCCTAAACCCTAAAACACTACCCCCAGCACGACCCCCTACACTACCCAAACACCACTGCACTACCCTAAACCCTAAAACACTAACCCCAGCATGACCCCCTACACTACCCAAACACCACTGTACTACCCTAAACCCTAAAACACTACCCCAGCACTACCCCCTACACTACCCAAACACCACTGCACTAACATAAACCCTAAAACACTACCCCCAGCACAACCCCCTACACTACACAAACACCACTGCACTACCCTAAACCCTAAAACACTACCCCAGCACGACTCCCTACACTACCCAAACACCAATGCACTACCCTAAACCCTAAATCTACCCCCAGCACGACCCCCTACACTACCCAAACACCACTACACTACCCTAAACCCTAAAACACTACCACCAACATGACCCCCTACAATACTCAAACACCACTGCACTACCCTAAACCCTAAAACACTACCCCAGCACGACCCCCTACACTACCCATACACCACTGCACTACCCTAAACCCTAAAACACTACCCCCAGCACGACCCCCTACACTACTGCACTACCCTAAACCCTAAAACACGAACCCCAGCATGACCCCCTACACTACCCAAACACCACTGCACTACCCTAAACTGTAAAACACTACCCCCAGCACGACCCCCTACAGCACCCAAACACCACTGCACTACCCTAAACCCTAGAAAAGAAACCCCCACCCCATGCCCAATCCCCCTTACCTCTCACTCCTCATGGTTCCTCTCTCCTCGTGGTTCCTGCTTCACGCCATCTCTGAGGGGCGGTGCACGTCGTTGTGAGGAAACAGAACAGCCTCTGTTTCCTTACAACGACATGGATCATCTACATGTTTTTTAGAACGCATAGTCATTTACCATACATACCTTTACAACAAAATTCGTTGTAAAGGCATGCGTGGTAAGTGACCATGTGTTCTAATAAAATGCGTAGTAATGACTTCGTGATGTACAACGCATGCGTGGTAATGCATGCGTTGTAATGGTATAGCAAAGTAAAAAAGTTGTTGTAACGGCTGTTTACCGATCGAAGCTGGCCCCTGTTCTTCAGTGAGACGTTTATTTGATTAATTAGGAGGAAGGAATGTGGTTTTTTACCGAAAAGTGCATTCCTGGCTGTTGTATTGTGAAAGTGTCCGCGTGGCCTGGTTTCACTTCCGGTGAGAGAGTGGAAGAGTCTGTTTGGATCTAAAGGAGTTCTGTTGTTGGACGGGGCCGGCGCGACATGTCATCAGAAAACATAGCTAATGGAAAGCGTCCTCCCTGAAGTGTGGAGCAGTACCATGAGAGGTCAACGAGTGTGCGTCCCACCACAGTATGACCGTACCGCGTGACCCATGTGCCGCCTCCAGGGTACAGGAGGCAGAAGCGGCATCGCAGGTCCTCTTGAAGACCGTTGTATCACTAATTCTACATTTTGGTACTAGGGCATTTTAACTTCGTTGTTCCTGCCAGATACAAAGAGAAGATCCTGTGTTATTCAATGCCCTCGTTACCTTTTTTGTGGGTTGTGGTGCTTGTCACTTCGCTGCCCCGCCGGTGCATACGACTGGGCACCCCACCTCGTGTGCCATCTGCAGGGCCTCTGCCCTCGGATCACTGGTTTCGGTTTCTGGAGTGGCAACATAAACAGTTGCTCCCAAAGGACTAGCCTGAACACTTAGGTGAATATCCCCTGCACCAGCATTCCACGGAAATTCTTTCCTAGCTCTCCCACGTCAGCGAGCACGGCTCCGCTCGCGACACCGTATGACGTCATCGGAGCCATAAGAGGACCTCGTCGGCGTGCTGACGTCAGTTCCACCCATTTTTCCGTGCCACCGAGGCAAACAGGGGACCGAGACATTTTCACATGTATACATAGTATAATAAATATATATATATTCACTGAAAAAACCATAGGTTTCAGGCACGTTATCGTTAGAAATTAGCATTTAAAAAACCTTAGAAATTCACTGAAAAAACCATAGGTTTCAGGCACGTTATAGTTAGAAATTAGCATTTAAAAAACCTTAGAAATTCACTGAAAAAACCATAGGTTTCAGGGGCGTTATAGTTAGTTGGACATTTCACTCGTACAAAACCATAGAAATTCCCCGTTATAGTTAGTTCAGCTAACTATAACTCAGTGCGCCCATAATGCACTGCTGATGACGTCACATATTACATCACTCATGACATGGTCAGTGACATCACTCATGACATCACTGATGACATCTCAAATGACATCACTGAAGACATCATCCAGTGAATGTGTGTTTTTCTGAAAATTAAATATGTTTTATATATGTATATCTCAAGGTCGATGGAAGAATAAATGGGTATATAAGTGTCTAAATGGATGATTTTTTTGTAAAATTGATTGTATAACTGACTAAGTGTATCTTAGTGAATACATGGGTTAGTGAGTAATGTTTAAATATGAAAATATCTGTATCAGTCTCTCACTTTGTGTATAAGTGGCTGCATGGGTTGGTGAGTAGCTACATGAGTGTCTATATGGGTTATTGGTTGGTTTTTTGAGTATCAGTATGAGTGTCTGAGTGTCTGTATGGTTCGGTGGGGGTATTACTTAGTGCATAGATGCATGAATGAGTGACTCACTGTTTGTATGTGTTGAAGACAGCATGTGTGCAGGACTGTATAGGTGGATGAGTATATGTATGGGTGTGTTAGTGAGTGAATGACTGTCTCAATAGTGTCTTTTTGAGTAACTACATATGTTTTAAACTAGTATATGTGAGTATTGGTCTATATAAGTGAGTATATGTGAGAGTGAGAGATTGGAAGAGTTCCTGTACAAATAAGTAGGTGTTTCTATAAGTGATTGTTTAAGAGAGTAAGTATGTGTAAGTTTCTGTAGAAGTAAGTGTGGTAGTGTGTGTATAACTGTATATGCAAGTAAATGGATGTTTGATACTTGTTGCATGTGTGACTATGTGTGTGAGTAACTCTATGGATGAGTGGCGGTGTGTAACAGGATGTATAGGTGTATGAGTACATATGATGAGTGAGTACATGTATGAGTGACTGTATAGGGACTGTTGGTGAATGAGTGGATGTGTGTGTAGATCTTGGAATTACTGAATAGGTGTGTTGTAACTGGTATTGGTATGTCCATTGTTTTGAAAATGTTAGTTTGTATTTTTGAGTGTGTGTATCAAAGGTTATATTAGGGTGAGAGGAGGTCTGCCACTCTATCACATGGATGATGTCATCAGTGATGTCATTTGAGATGTCATCAGTGATGTCATGAGTGATGTCACTGACCATGTCATGAGTGATGTAATATGTGACGTCATCAGCAGTGCATTGCGGGCGCGCGAGTTATAGTTAGCTGAACTAATTATAACGGGGGAATTTCTATGGTTTTGTACGAGTGAAATGTCCAACTAACTATAACGCCCCTGAAACCTATGGTTTTTTCAGTGAATATATATATATATATATATATATATATCGATAAAAACACGTCGTCTCTGCACTTCCGCACTTCCGCACACTGCCAGGCGAACAGAGACCACACGAATCCCAGGTATATGGCACTGGTGATGTTTTTATTTACAGAGCTGCACTCTGACGCGTTTCGGACAAATTGTCCTTGCTCACAGATAGTCAGATACGGCCCGCCATGTTTTTAAATTTGCTAAGTGCACACCACGTGTTAGACTGACATGGACAAAATACTATGCATATAACGACTGTTAAAAGGCAATGATCCCTCTGTTTTCCACATCACAATATACAATGTCATAATTGTTGAAATAAAATATCAAACAAATGGCAATGAGAAATAAATAATAAAGAAAACAGACTCTAATAATAATTTGAATGCTTGAATGCAATTTGGAATTTGTGCCGATATTGGACACTAACATCTCTATGTCCCTGCTTACATTAATGTCTTACTACTAGTGATGAATACAAGCGAAACCCATAAAATGTTTTTAAATATATGCTTAAAAAGGAAAGCCTTGCGTCGCAATTGTTGCCTACGCTGTAAACATAAATCCATGTACGAATACAGCCAATTCTTGCCTTTCTAATAAATATGTGCAAATCACGCAAAAAATATATTTAAAAACATATACCTCAAAACATTATGTGCAAAATACGCTTTTCTTTGTAAACATAATTACCTTATACAAAAAATGGCAAATCTCATTGTGAGTCCATCTGCATACTTCATTCACCGCATAAATGCGTGATGGAAACTCAGTGCAAATATCGCAAGATAGATAATAACATCAAGACCCCATTATTATTGTTCTACCATCATGTTTTAAAATCATTGATTGTGATATTTCAACATATACACATTTTATAACCATATATATACATATATACATCACTGATATATATCATATATATCAGTGATGTCATCAGTGATGTCACTGACCATGTCATGAGTGATGTAATATGTGATGTCATCAGCAGTGCATTGTGGGGGCGCGAGCTATAATTAGCTCACCTAACTATAACGGCTGAATTTCTCTGATTTTGTATGAGTGAAATGTCAGCCTAACTATAACGTCCCAGAAACCTGTGGGTTTTTAGTGAATTTCTAAGGTTTTTTAAACAATTCCTAACTATAACGTCCCTGAAACCTATGGTTTTATGTTTGCAACTATTTTTTCTTTTTTTTGTATAATTTTCTATGTATTTTTAAAAACTACTAAAAATAATTATAATCACTTTTGTAAATATATATAACATAGCTGATTAAAGATTTATAGTGTTATTTATTTGAATAATTGCAATTTTTATGAAATTGTAATATTGTTCCATTGTTCCTAATTTTGTACAGTGTGATATTATATGACAGAATTATGAATAGAAAAAGAAAATGTGTATATAATATTTTAGGGTAATTTCTTTTTACAGTTTTTTGCTAAATTAAATTTTGTATGCTTGCTTTTAATAGTGTAAAAGATGTTTTGTTCTCTCATTATGATAAATATCTTCTTTATATTTTATTTTTGGTTAACAAAAAATGGTTGCGCACCGATCGCGAACCTACGCGGTGGGTGCGTGGATCCATTATACGAATATCAGTCTAAAATACATATTTAGAACAAATTAATATATATATATATATTTTTTGTTTGTTTGTTTTTTTTAGTCCTCATTCGCCTTGGATAGAAAACAAAAGATATACAACATACTCCGGGGTCTCCCTAGACGTAGCACCAGCCAGAAATCTTTGTTTGGCGCCAAGGATAGATCACTTTGCACCCGCTTCGACTTCTCCAACCGTAAATAGCTCAGTCTGACACAGCCACCTGTGGAGCTCCCGCCGGAATAATGAAGCAATATAGTGTAAAGTCCTAATCATTGGACTATATAGGAGCAGAGGAGTTCACCCACTTTTCATAAGGAAGCCAAAAATTATTCCTCTTACTTTCTGATGCCCTATCTAACTGGATGGTGTGTTTTACAGAGGTCATCCAATCTGTTTTAGTCGGGGGTGGATTTTATCCAATTCTTGCATATCCTTCTTTCGAACAAGCAATATCAAATAAAAAAATCAGCTTTCTTGTGTTGATTGACAGAGATTCATAATATTCCTGGACCCCAAAGAGTTTTGCTTACCTGGAGCGTCTCACTGAGTATCACAGACACAGAATTACTCACGTCTAGCCAGAACCCTTGGATCTCTGGACACTCCAAGAACAAGTGGATGTCATCCCCTTTTTCCTGGCCACATTTTGGACATCTTGGCGTGGGGCCTTTTCTCAGTTTGGATAGTCTAAGCGGAGTCTTATAAACCCTGTGAAGACAAAAAAGGTGTTTCCTCCTTAAATTTGCAGCATGCACCGAGGAGTATAGAATATTGCAAGATACTTGCCATAAATCTTCTGGCTGCATCCTGGCAAGCTCTTCCCCCACAGTTCCATTGGTAAATTGAAGTCTCCATCCAATAGGTCCACCAGCAGCCAGTACCAGTTCGCCACTTCTTTTTTTCTAATAACGCTACTAATCATCCGGGACTCTCGTTCATTTGAAGAGCCCATGTCCGTTCCAGCAGAGAGACTCCAACTTTTAATTTGAAAATATTTAAATCTTGACAGCCTGTTGTTGGTAATCTCTTGCCCCATATTCCAAGGAATCAGGCTTCCATTATTTATCAGTTGGCCCCAGGTTAATATCCCTGCTTCCCTTAATGGAAGGGCCAGGCTGTCCTTAGACCATTCCGGAGACCTAGGGGAGTCCCAAACTGGAGCCAGTCCACTGTAACAGCCGAGTTTTAATTCTTCCCTAATTTTATGCCACGTGGCTGCAAAGCACTGCAGAGTCTTGAGATGCACTTTTTTTTAAAGAATCTGGGGTCCCCAAATTTATGTATAAAACCAGGTTTGCCCCTTTTCGCATCAGATAGCATTGCCCTGAACATCTTCCCGGTATCGGATTCATCCGGTGTATTAAATAACATCTTCCCTCCTTTTAACAGAAAGACCCAAGCATAATAGGATAGATCAGGCAATCGCAAGCCGCCCTTGTCCTATTTCTGCCTAAGCTTCTTCTATGCAATTCGAACCCCCTTCGAGGCCCAAACAAAACTACCAATTTTTGACTGTGCCCTTTTAAGCCAATCTTCCTTAAAGGCCATGGGGATGTTCTGAAATGAGAATCATCATCTTCACCAGGTTTACCCTACCATAAATTGTCAAGGGGAGGTGAGACCAACTCAGCAGTAGCCTCCCCACTTCCTTACTAACCTTCTGGAAATTAACTTCCGGTATTTTCTCTACATTTTGAATGATTTTAATACCTAAGTATCTCATTTCCTTTTTAATGCATTCCTGCTGTGAGTTGATGTTCCAGGCCATTACAACTGTTTTGTTCTCATTTACCTCATAGCCTGAAATGCGCCCAAATTGTGATGATAATTCATATATTAGAGGCAGGGAAGTACGAAGGGGCTGATTATGATGGCGGAAGGACCGCCACTGCAGGGCCGGCGGTGGCAACCGCTGGCCCTGCGGTGGCGGTCCTTCCGCCATCGAATGGATATTTCCCACCGCCAGATTAGGATGGCGGTGGGAACAGGAATGCGTTCGCAGCGGACGCAAAGACTGTCCGCCGCCAGCAATCGTCCCGATTGCCTGGCGGACGGCCCAGGGAGCCCAAAATGGTGGCGGTGCCTAGCAGGCACCGTCCACCAGATTAGGATCCAGCATTAACCGGCCTTTCCATGGCAGCAATGCCGCCATGGAAAGGCATACGGTCTTTTGCCACGGGGCCCGTTGTGGCCCCTGGGGGGGTGGGGGCTCCACTTGGGGGGTACCTATGTTACCCCCCTACATTGCCATGCTCAAGGTGGCAGGCACCGCGCGGTGCCTGCCACGTTGTGCATCGCAATGCAAAACATGGTATTTTCACATTGCGTATGGTGCTGCAGCCAGAAGCACCGTCCGCAATGTTAACCTATCAGGATGCGCCCACCAGTGTGGCGGGCGCATCCTAATATGGCAGGCGGGACCGGCGCACCTATGGCGGACGGTCTCAGCACCGCAGGTTACGTCCGCCCGCCATCCTAATAGGCCCCTAAGATCGGAAGTGTATACCACTAAGTCGTCCGCATATAGTCCCACCTTTTTCTCCCAACCCCTGAACTTGAAAGGGAGTATTCCTTCATGATTTCTAATCTTCACCACTAAGGGTTCGATATATAGATTAAATAAGAAGGGGGATAATGGACACCCCTGCCTGGTTCCCCTAGAGATATTGAAGGACCTTGAGAGATTCCCGTTTACCAAGACTTTGGCTGTAGGGTTTTATAAATCAGCTCTATGGACCTGCAGAAATTTTCACCCAGATTAGATAGCCTTAAAATTTTCTGCAGATAGGACCAGTTCACCCTGTCGAAGGCTTTAGTCGCATCCAAAGTAATAACTGCTAGGGGCACTTTGTAAACAGATGCTATGTCGATACCTCCGATTAGGTTGTATGTAAGATCTTTAATCCCCTTCCCCGCACAACACCCTTCTGGTCTTCATGTAAGAGATCCCCACAACCCCATTCAGCCTTTCTGCAAGTATATTTGCAAGATTTTATAATCGCAATTCAGTAGCGAAATGGGCCTGTAGGAATCGCAAACATTGGGTGGTTTATCTGGTTTTGGGTTCAGGGTTACTGTGGCCTCATTCCAAGAAGTGGAAATCTCCCTTCCATTCTCAAATACAGCTGAGAACAACCTCGCCATTACTGGAATAAGATATTCCCCCAGTTTTTTGTATATCTCGGCAGGGAGGCCGTCCGGACTTGCAGCTTTACCTGATTTCCCTGCCATGATTGAGTTTCTGATCTCACCTTCTGACATAGGGCTGTTAATTATAACCATTTGAGCTTCGCTAACTAAGCGGGGAACATCCTGGCCAAACAATCCCATCACCTGCTCCCCTGTTGTTACTAGGTCCTCCAGATATACGTCTCGAAATGGGTTAAAGAGGCTTCTTCTATGCCCTCCCTTGTTGGAATAGAGTTTCCTGAAACCTCGCGTTTGACCACCTTTATAAAGCATCTTGCCTAATCATTTCTCACTTTCCAAGCAAGTAGCTTGCCACGCCCTTCTCCATAATTAAAGTGGGCAAGTTTACTTGCTCGCCATCTTTTGTAATCTCTCTTCGACTACCCCTGCGAGATCCATTTTGAGAACCTGAAGAGAGGCTTGAGGTGACCCCTGATCTGCTCTACTCCCTAGTAACTGTTGTTCCAGCCGCTGTATCTTACTTTCAATTTCTGCCACCTCAGCTCTGTGTTGTTTACTTTTATAGGATTGGACAGACATTATTTTCCCCCTCAAAAAAGCCTTATATGCATCCCAGACAACCCCTAATGGTGCGCTATGTATATTAACCGCGAAGAACTCCTGGGATTCTAAACCGAGTTTCTCAACTATGACGACGTCTAATAATATATTGCGATCCATAGTCCATCTCCTCTCTACCGTGGTTTTTGAGGGAGTCAACATTAAAGTAATACCTGAGTGGTCAGACAAGTGCGATCCTACATGGCTGACTTCGT
>CAWUFW010031734.1:0-15043 GCA_963921515.1 Calotriton arnoldi | reverse complement strand
GTGTACTTCGTTCAGTTTTGTGTTGCTCTTTTACTCAACTGTTTACAGGAGATGTACCAGGACTGAATCTAGGATCCAGTCCTGTGGTTAGAAAAGTAATCCATAAAGTAACTAATTGCATTTAACTAGAAATACACATTGAGCTGAATGTTGCATTGTGTTTGAAAATGTGTTGCCCATTGCAACAACTGTAACTACTGTACTTAAAAGTCTATTGCCTATGTGCAAAGTATTTAAACTAAAGTAATTCATTCTGAGAAAGTATTTTTTGTAATGTAATGTATAATGTAATTACAATGTAATTTAAAAAATAAAATATGTAAAAGAAATTGTTTCTAAAAATGTAGTAAATCAGTATGAAAAAAATTAATATAAAAATTAATACATTTAAAAATTGTCATTTAAAAAACGTTTGAAATTCACTGAAAAAACCGTAGGTTTCAGGCACGTTATAGTTACAAATTAGCATTTTAAAAACCTTTGAAATTCACTGAAAAAACCATAGGTTTCAGACACGTTATAGTTAGAAATTAGCATTTAAAAAACCTTTGAAATTCACAGAAAAAACCATAGGTTTTAGGGACAGTTATAGTTAGTTGGACATTGCACTCGTACAAAACCCGTGAAATTCCCCGTTATAGTTAGTTCAGCTAACTATAACTCGCGCCCCGCAATGCACTGCTGATGACGTCACATATTACATCACTCATGACATGGTCAGTGACATCACTGATGACATCACTGATGACATCTCAAATGACATCACTGATGACATCATCCACGTGATAATCTGATGCAGCTCCTCACACCCTAATATAACCTTTGATACACCCAATCTAAATTACAGAGTGCCATTCGCAAAACCATAGACACTCCAACACCAATAACTACATACCCACTCACTGATTCTTAGGTCTACACACACACATCCACTCACTCACCCGTACAGTCACTCATACTTATGGTCACTCAGTACAGGACTATCATATGCACTCTTACTCCTATATAGACACTCAAACACCGCCACTCATCCATAGAGGTACTCACACACCTAGTCAGTCATGCAAATAATTAAACACACTGCCATTTACTCACCTATACAGTTATACACACACCAGCTCACTTAATCATACAAATACTAGCACATTGTTACGCTCTTATACAATCACTGATACAAGCACACACTCATCCATACAGCCACTATCACAATCACTCACTCTCGCTTATAGCTATTTATATACTCCAATACACATATATACTGCCTTTCACATATGTAGTTACTCACACATGTACCACTGGGACATACATTCACTCACTAACACACTCTTACACACACTTACCCACCCATACAGTCTATCACAGATGCACTCTTGAAACCATCCTCCCAGTGAATCACCCACTCACACATCTATGCACAGTCGCACACACCCCCATCCACACAAACACTCAGGCACCCATACAGATACTCATAGAACCAATCAATAACCCATATAGACACTCATGTAGCTATTCGCAAATCCATGCATCCACTTACACACCAACAGACGGATACAGACATTCACACAGTTTAGTCACTAACCCATGCATTCAGTAAGATACGTTTAATCACTCACTTGTAGAGTCAGTCACGCACGTACTAAATCATCCATTCAGACACTTATACACCCACTCATTCTTCAATACGCCTTTCCCTATATATATTAAACATATTTAAACTTTACAGAAACACACAGTCACTGGATGATGTGAGGAGCTGCATCAGATTATCACGTGGATGATGTCATCAGTGATGTCATTTGAGATGTCATCAGTGATGTCATCAGTGATGTCACTGACCATGTCATGAGTGATGTAATATGTGACGTCATCAGCAGTGCATTGCGGGGCGCGAGTTATAGTTAGCTGAACTAACTATAACGAGGGAAATTTCACGGGTTTTGTACGAGTGCAATGTCCAACTAACTATAACTGTCCCTAAAACCTATGGTTTTGTCAGTGAATTTCAAAGGTTTTTTAAATGCTAATTTCTAACTATAACGTGTCTGAAACCTATGGTTTTTCAGTGAATTTCAAAGGTTTTAAAATGCTAATTTGTAACTATAACGTGCCTGAAACCTACGGTTTTTCAGTGAATATATATATATATATATATTCACTGAAAAAACCATAGGTTTCAGACACGTTATAGTTAGAAATTAGCATTTAAAAACCTTTGAAATTCACTGAAAAAACCATAAGGCTTTAGGGACAGTTATAGTTAGTTGGACATTGCACTCGTACAAAACCCGTGAAATTCCCCGTTATAGTTAGTTCAGCTAACTATAACTCGCGCCCCCGCAATGCACTGCTGATGACGTCACATATTACATCACTCATGACATGGTCAGTGACATCACTGATGACATCACTGATGACATCTCAAATGACATCACTGATGACATCACTGATGACATCATCCAGTGACTGTGTGTTTCTGTAAAGTTTAAATATGTTTAATATATATAGGGAAAGGCGTATTGAAGAATGAGTGGGTGTAGAAGCGCCTGAATGGATGATTTAGTAGGTGCGTGACTGAGTCTATAAGTGAGTGATTAAACGTATCTTACTGGATGCATGGGTGAGTGACTAAACTGTGTGAATGTCTGTTTCCGTCTGTCTGTTGTTGTGTAAGCAACTGCATGGGTTTCTGACTAGCTAAATGAGTGTCTATATGGGTTATGGATTGGTTCTCTGAGTATCTGTATGGGTGCCTCAGTGTTTGTGTGGGTGGGGTGTGTGTGACTCTGTGCATAGATGTGTGAGTGGGTGATTCACTGGGTGCATGGTTTCAAGAGTGCGTCTGTGATGGACTGTATGGGTGGGTGAGTGTGTGTATGGGTGTGTTAGTGATTGAATGTATATCTCAGTGGTACATGTGTGAGTAACTACATATGTGAAAGGCAGTATATATGTGTGTTGGAGTATATAAATGGCTATAAGTGAGAGTGTGTGATTGTGAGAGTGGCTATATGGATGAGTGTGTGCTTGCATCAGTGATTGCATAGGAGCGTAAGAATGTGCTAGTATTTTTATGAGTAAGTGAGCTGGTGTGTATAACTGTATAGGTGAGTAAATTGGAGTGTGATTAATTATTTGCATGACTGACTAGGTGTGTGAGTACCTCTATGGATGAGTTGCGTTGTGTGAGTGTTTATATAGGTGTATGAGTGCATATGATAGTCCTGTACTGAGTGACTGTAAGTATGAGTGACTGTACGGGTGAGTGAGTAGATGTGTGTGTGTAGACCTAAGAATCAGTGAGTGGGTATGTACTTATTGGTATTGGAGTGTGTATGGTTTTGAGAATGGCAGTCTGTAATTTAGAGTGGGTGTATCAAAACTTATATTAGGGTGTGAGAAGATGCATTACATTCTCACATGGATGATGTCATCAGTGATGTCATTTGAGATGTCATCAGTGATGTCATCAGTGATGTCACTGACCATGTCATGAGTGATGTAATATGTGACGTCATCAGCAGTGCATTGCGGGGCGCGAGTTATAGTTAGCTGAACTAACTATAATGGGGAATTTCACGGGTTTTGTACGAGTGCAATGTCCAACTAACTATAACTGTCCCTAAAACCTTATGGTTTTTTCAGTGAATTTCTAAGGTTTTTAAATGCTAATTTCTAACTATAACGTGCCTGAAACCTATGGTTTTTCCAGTGAATTTCAAACGTTTTTTAAATGCTAATTTCTAACTATAACGTGTCTGAAACCTATGGTTTTTTCAGTGAATTTCAAAGGTTTTTTAAATGCTAATTCCTAACTATAACATGTCTGAAACCTACGTTTTTTTCAGTGAATTTCAAAGGTTTTGTAAATGACAATTTTTAAATGTATTAATTGTTATATTTATTTTTTTCATACTGATTTACTACATTTTTAGAAACAATTTTTTTTACATATTTTATTTTTAAATTACATTGTAATTACATTATACATTACAAAAAATACTTTCTCAGAATGAATTACTTTAGTTTAAATACTTTGCACATAGGCAATAGACTTTTAAGTACAGTAGTTACAGTTGTTGCAATGGGCAACACATTTTCAAACACAATGCAACATTCAGCTCAATGTGAATTTCTAGTTAAATGCAATTAGTTACTTTATGGATTACTTTTCTAACCACAGGACTGGATCCTAGATTCAGTCCTGGGACATCTCCTGTAAACAGTTGAGTAAAAGCGTTTTGGTTACAGTCGTGATTTTTAAGGAATATTATTGTATTTTAAAAGTTGACACTTTGAAACTTTTTCTCATAGAATCACCAATGTTATCCTATGGAAGGAAATTCACTTAGCAGGTAAAAACTGTTATCGTTACTTTTTCTTACTCAGTGTTGGATCCTGGATCCAGCACTGGTGCATCTCCTGTAAACAGTTGAAAGAATGCGTTTAAGTCATACAGGCGATTTTTAAGGAATATTTGTAGTTTGTGAAAATCGACACTTTGAAACTTTTCTGCTGAAAACCAGACAATGGATTCCTTTGGAAGAAAATATAAGTTACTGGTAAGTACGGTTAAAATTACTTTTCAGGGTCAGTGCTGGGCTAAAAGATGCAGCACTGAGGTCTCTCCTGATAACAGGTGAGTAAATCGGAATTCGTATTTCGGATGATTTTAGAGGAATATTTTAAAGTTCCAAAACTCCACACTTAGAAGAATTTCCAAGTGAAACCAGTCAATGTTAGCCTATGGAAGGAAATTCAAGTTACTGGTAAGTACGGTTAAAATTACTTTTCAGGACCAGTACTGGGCTGAAAGATACAGCACTGAGGTCTCTCCTGATAACAGGTGAGTAAATCAGAATTCGTAGTTCGGCAGATTTTAGAGGAATATTTGCACAATGGTGAAGGGAGGGGCGGGGCCTGAGGTGACATCTGTGCAAACGCGCCCCGTGGCACGTTTTACGTTGGGGGATTAAGTCCCCTTGAATCATGAGGGTCCCTAGGGGCCAACTAGCCCACCAGGAACCTCCAGTATGCGCCAGGGGCTGCGTTGCAGAGACGTGTAGAGAGGCCACACCCCTTTTACACCTCTCTGCAACGCAGCTCTGTGGCGCTTTCTGGATGTACCTGTTGGGCTAGTTGGCCCCAGGGACCCTCAGGATTGAAGGGGATTTAATTCCCCATCTTAAAACGCGCCACGGGGCCTGTTTGCACACATGTCACCTCAGGCCCCCTCCCTTCACCACTGTGCAAACGCGCCCCGTGGTGCGTTTTAAGTCGGGGATTAACTCCCCTTGAATCCTGAGGGTCCCTGGGGTGCAACTAGCCCACCAGCTACCTCCATTAAGCGCCACAGAGCTGCGTTGCAGAGAGGTGTAAAAGGGGCGTGGCCTCTGTACACCCCTGGCGCATACTGGAGGTTCCTGGTGAGCTAGTTGGCCCCCAGGGACCCCAGTATTCAAGGGGAATTACTTCCCTTCTTAAAACGTGCCAGGGCGCGTTTGCAGAGTACTGCAGGGAGGGGCGGGGCCTCCGGCACGATGCCGTTTTTTTTTTTTATGGGAGGGGGCTGCATGGCCCCCCTTCCTTTGGCCACTTTTGGCCCCGGGGACCCCATCCCCCAGGGCCTGGCCTCTGGTTGGGGACTGTGGGGGGGTCCCCAATCCCCCCACAGTCCCGCCGGCTCCCCGCATCCTATGGGAGCCGGCATTGCTTTCCACATGGGGAGCAGCTAAGATGCTGCTCCCCATGTGGAAAGCAATTGGTTGCATTTTGAAAGAGAGGCAGGTTTCCTGCTCTCTCTTTCAAAATGCAAACCAAGTTTGCTATGACAGGGCGGGAGCCGCGAGGCTCCAGTCCTGTCATAGCAAACAGCAGTGTCCCGGGGATAGGCACCCCGGGACACTGCAGGAGCCGGCCCTGGGGGGTGGTGGTCCCCAGGGCCATCAAGGGCTCCTGGAGGGGGGCCACGCGGCCCCCCTCCCTACATTTTGAAAGCCCGGGGAGGTGGTGGTCCCCGGGGCTTGGGAGTCCAAAACGGACCCCCATTTTCAATTTTGTTAGTGCCCCGGGTAGGTGGTGGTCCCGGGGGCGTGTGGGGGCTGGAGTCCCCCACACAGGTTAATTTAAAAATAAAGAAGCCCCGGGGAGGTGGTGGTCCCCGGGGCTGCGGGAGGGCTCAGAGCCCTCCCGCAACTTTTCTGATAAAGCCCCGGGGGTGGCGGTCCCGGGGCTTGGGGGCCCTTAGAGGCCCCCCATACATAAAATAAACCCCCCAGCATGCCCCCGGGACTTGGCCCACCCGGGGGCAAATTAACATCGAAGTGCGGGAGACCGCGCTTCGATTTTTTTTTTTTTTCGGCAGGATCCGCGCTCCCTGAGCGCATCCTGCCGATTTTGAAAAAAAAAAATTGCTTTTTTTTGCCCAGGGGGTCCTTGTGGGACCCCCTGAGCAGGCCTAGGGGGTTAGGGTGTTTCTACCCTGCCCCCTTTGTGCGTTTTGCGCACTTGTTTCTTTTTTTCTCGGCGGGATCCGCGCACCCTAAGCGCATCCCGCTGATTTTTTTAAAAAAATGCTTTTTCTGCCCAGGGGGTCCTTGTGGGACCCCTGAGCAGACCTAGGGGTCAGGGTGTTTCTACCCTGCCCCCTTTGCGCTTTGCGCACTTGTTTCTGTCCCTCGGTTCTACCGAGGGACAAAATGGCTGCCAACACTTCTTGATTTGGAGTGTTGACAGCCAGCTAGCATGCAGCTCGTGATCGGGAGGGTACGCGGATCCGACGCGCCCATAGATATATATGTGATTTTAATTGTGAATTTCTCAGGGACTACTGAACGGATTTACACCATTTTAGAAAAAGGCACCAGTCTGAACCAAGGGCTACCTCTTTGCCAAATTTGGGGTAATTCCCTTCAGCAGTTCGGGCTGTAGCTGCGACTAAAGGTTCCTATGGAAAAATGAATGGGGAAAATGCGTTTTGGGACCCCCCTTTTTTCTCGGCCCCCGCTTGACGTATCACCCCGAGACTTTCAGGGTAGGAGCGGACCGGAGCGCCCCAAGAAGTTGGAAGCTTTCGCGAAGATTCGTCAACCGGCGCCAACGTTATTGCAAATAGAATGTCGCGGATTTCCTATGGATAATAGGTCCTAACTATAACTATCTACTGGCGACCGCCAGTAGATAATATATATATATATATATATATATATATATATATATATATATATAATTTCCTTGTGTTGCTTCTTCCGCCCCACTCGGCCCGTGATAAATGGAGCGTACTCCGGCGAAGCCCACCGGAAAGTTTGTATTTTCAAGATTGCAAGTAATTACGCTCTCTCAGGACAGTCCAATTGCAAAGTTTTTATTACCAGTTACGCGTTTCGCTTGTGAGCAAGGGGACGGTGTTCCCCGAAACGCGTAACTGGTAATAAAAACTTTGCAATTGGACTGCCCTGAGAGAGCGTGATACTTGCAATCTTGAAAATATATATATATATATATATTATCTACTGGCGGTCGCCAGTAGATAGTTATAGTTACAACCTATTATCCATAGGAAATCCGCGACATTCTATTTGAAATAACTCTCTTGCCGGTTGACGTATCTTCGCGAAATTTTCAAACTTCGTGGGGCGCTCCGGTCCGCTCCTACCCTGAAAGTCTCGGGTGATACGTCAGCGGGGCCGAGAAAGGGGGTCCCAAACGCGTTTTCCCCATGCATTTTCCCATAGGAAACTTTAGACACGGCTACAGCCCGAACTGCTGAACGGAATTACACCAAATTTGGCAAAGAGGTAGTTCTTGGTTCAGAAAGAACCCTTTTTGTTAAATGGTGTAAATCCGTTCAGTAGTTGCTGAGAAAATGAAAAGTAAAAAGTTAGTGATATCTAGGGACGAGTAGGGTCCGCGTACCCTCCCGATCACGAGCTGCATGTTAATTGGCTGTCAGCTGGCTGTCAACATTCCGATTCAGGAAATGTTGGCAGCCATTTTGTCCCTCGGTAGAACCGAGGGACAGAAACAAGTGCGCAAAGCGCACAAAGGGGCAGGGTAGAAACACCCTGACCCCTAGGTTTGCTCAGGGGTCCCACAAGGACCCCCTAGGCAAAAAAATAATAATTTTTTTAAAAATCGGCAGGATGCGCTCAGGGTGCGCGAATCCTGCCCAAAAAAATCGAAGCGCGGTCTCCCGCGCTTCGATGTTAATTGGCCCCGGGTGGCCCAAGTCCCGGGGGCATGGTGGGGGATAATTTAATGTGTGGGGGCCTCAAAGGGCCCCCCAAGCCCGGGGACCGCCACCCCCGGGGCTTTTTTAAAAATGGTGCGAAGGGCTCTGAGCCCTCCCGCAGCCCCGGGGACCACCACCCCCCGGGGCTTTTTTAAAATACATTATTAAACCTGTGTGGGGGGCTCCAGCCCCCACACGCCCGGGACCACCACCTCCCGGGGCACTAAACATTTTAATATGGGGGTCCGTTACGGACCCCAGAGCCCGGGGACCACCACCTCCCCGGGGCTGTGTACTGAATGGGAGGGGGCCGCACGGCCCCTCCTGGAGCCCTTGATGGCCCTGGGGACCACCACCCCCCAGGGCCGGCTCCTGCAGTGTCCCGGGGTGCCTACCCCGGGACACTGTAGTTTGCTATGGCAGGACGGGAGCCTCGCGGCTCCCGTCCTGCCATAGCAAACTGCTTTGGATATTGGAAGAGAGGCAGGGAAACCTGCTCTCTCTTCCAATATCCAAAGCGATGCTTTCCACATGGGGAGCAGCATGTCAGCTGCTCCCCATGTGGAACAGCAATGCCGGCTCCCAAGGGACGTGGGGAGCCGGCGGGACTGTGGGGGATTGGGGACCCCCACAGTCCCCAACGGAGAGGGCCAGCCCCGGGGGATGGGGTCCCCGGGGCAAGTAGTGGCCCGGGAGGGGGGCCACGCGGCCCCCTCCCCAAAAAAGAGGAAAAATTAAAAAAAAAAAAATGGAAAGGCCGGCCCCGGGAGATGGCGTCCCCGGGGCCTTAAAATGGCCAGAGGAGGGGGCCACGCTGCCCCCTCAAAAAAATAAATATAGAGGCCATGCCCCGGGGATGGGGTCCCCGGGGCCAATACAGGCCCAGGGAAGGGGAGCCACGCGGCCCCCTTCCCGCTTTTTTTAAAGGTCATTTAAAAAAGGTGTAAGGCCCTGGGGGATGGGGTCCCCAGGGCCCAAAAAGAAAAAGGAAGGGGGCCACACAGCCCCCTTCAGAGAGAAAAAAAAAAACGATCGGGCCCACAGGCCCCGCCCCTTCCTTCACCACTCTGCAAACGCGCCCCCTGGCGCATTTGCAGAGGGGAACAATTCCCCTTGAATACTGGGGGTCCCTGGGGGCCAACTAGCCCACCAGGTACCTCCAGTATGCGCCAGAGGCTGCCTTGCAGAGAGGTGTACAGAGGCCACGCCCCTTTTTACACCTCTCTGCAACGCAGCTCTGTGGCGCTTTTTGGAGGTATATGGTGGGCTAGTTGGACTCCGGGGACCCTCAGGATTCAAGGGGACTTAATCCCCCAACTTAAAACGCGCCACGGGGCGCGTTTGCACAGTGGTGAAGGGAGGGGGCGGGGCTTCAGGTGACATGTGTGCAAACAGGCCCTGTGGCGCGTTTTAAGATGGGGAATTAAATCCCCTTCAATCCTGAGGGTCCCTGGGGGCCAACTAGCCCAACAGGTACATCCAGAATGCGCCACAGAGCTGCGTTGCAGTGAGGTGTAAAAAGGGGTGTGGCCTCTCTACACGTCTCTGCAACGCAGCCCCTGGCGCATATTGGAGGTTCCTGGTGGTCTAGTTGGCCCCTAGGGACCCTCAGGATTCAAGGGGACTTATTCCCACAACTTAAAACGCGCCACGGGCGCGTTTGCAAAGATGTCACCTCAGGCCCCGCCCCCTCCCTTCACCATTGTGCAAATATTCCTCTAAAATCAGCCGAAATAGGAATTCCGATTTACTCACCTGTTATCAGGAGAGACCTCAGTGCTGCATCTTTCAGCCCAGTACTGATCCTGAAAAGTAATTTTAACCGTACTTACCGGTAACTTGAATTTCCTTCATAGGCTAACATTGACTGGTTTCACTTGGAAATTCTTCTAAGTGTGGAGTTTTGGAACTTTAAAATATTCCTCTAAAATCAGCCGAAATACGAATTCCGATTTACTCACCTGTTATCAGGAGAGACCTCAGTGCTGCATCTTTCAGCCCAGTACTGATCCTGAAAAGTAATTTTAACCGTACTTACCGGTAACTTGAATTTCCTTCATAGGCTAACATTGACTGGTTTCACTTGGAAATTCTTCTAAGTGTTGATTTTTGAAACATACAAATATTCCTCTAAAATCAGCCGAAATCCGAATTCTGATTTACTCACCTGTTATCAGGAGAGACCTCAGTGCTGCATCTTTCAGCCCAGTACTGGTCCTGAAAAGTAATTTTAACCGTACTTACCAGTAACTTGAATTTCCTTCCATAGGCTAACATTGACTGGTTTCACTTGGAAATTCTTCTAAGTGTGGAGTTTTGGAACTTTAAAATATTCCTCTAAAATCAGCCAAAATACGAATTCCGATTTACTCACCTGTTATCAGGAGAGACCTCAGTGCTGCATGTTTCAGCCCAGTACTGATCCTCAAAAGTAATTTTAACCGTACTTACCGGTAACTTGAATTTCCTTCATAGGCTAACATTGACTGGTTTTCAGCAAAAAAGTTTCAAAGTGTTGATTTTCACAAACTACAAATATTCCTTAAAAATCGACAGTATGACTTAAACGCATTCTTTCAACTGTTTACAGGAGATGCACCAGTGCTGGATCCAGGATCCAACACTGAGTAAGAAAAAGTAACGATAACAGTTTTTACCTGCTAAGTGAATTTCCTTCCATAGGATAACATTGGTGATTCTATGAGAAAAAGTTTCAAAGTGTCAACTTTTAAAATACAATAATATTCCTTAAAAATCACGACTGTAACCAAAACGCTTTTACTCAACTGTTTACAGGAGATGTACCAGGACTGAATCTAGGATCCAGTCCTGTGGTTACAAAAGTAATCCATAAAGTAACTAATTGCATTTAACTAGAAATTCACATTGAGCTGAATGTTGCATTGTGTTTGAAAATGTGTTGCCCATTGCAACAACTGTAACTACTGTACTTAAAAGTCTATTGCCTATCTGCAAAGTATTTAAACTAAAGTAATTCATTCTGATAAAGTATTTTTTGTAATGTAATGTATAATGTAATTACAATGTAATTTAAAAAATAAAATATGTAAAAAAAAATTGTTTCTAAAAATGTAGTAAATCAGTATGAAAAAAATTAATATAACAATTAATACATTTAAAAATTGTCATTTACAAAACCTTTGAAATTCACTGAAAAAACCGTAGGTTTCAGGCACGTTATAGTTAGAAATTAGCATTTAAAAAACCTTTGAAATTCACTGAAAAAACCATAGGTTTCAGACACGTTATAGTTACAAATTAGCATTTAAAAAACCTTTGAAATTCACAGAAAAAACCATAGGTTTCAGACACGTTATAGTTACAAATTAGCATTTAAAAAACCTTTGAAATTCACTGAAAAAACCATAGGTTTTAGGGACAGTTATAGTTACTTGGACATTGCACTCGTACAAAACCCGTGAAATTCCCCCGTTATAGTTAGTTCAGCTAACTATAACTCGCGCCCCGCAATGCACTGCTGATGACGTCACATATTACATCACTCATGACATGGTCAGTGACATCACTGATGACATCACTGATGACATCTCAAATGACATCACTGATGACATCATCCACGTGATAATCTGATGAACCTCCTCACACCCTAATATAACCTTTGATACACCCACTCTAAATTACAGATTGCCATTCGCAAAACCATAGACACTCCAACACCAATAACTACATACCCACTCACTGATTCTTAGGTCTACACACACACATCCACTCACTCACCCGTACAGTCACTCATACTTACGGTCACTCAGTACAGGACTATCATATGCACTCTTACTCCTATATAGACACTCAAACAACGCCACTCATCCATAGAGATACTCACACACCTAGTCAGTCATGCAAATAATTAAACACACTACCATTTACTCACCTATACAGTTATACACACACCAGCTCACTTACTCATACAAATACTAGCACATTCTTACGCTCTTATACAATCACTGATACAAGCACACACTCATCCATACAGCCACTATCACAATCAGTCACTCTCGCTTATAGCTATTTATATACTCCAACACACATATATACTGCCTTTCACATATGTAGTTACTCACACATGTACCACTGGGACATACATTCACTCACTAACACACTCTTACACACACTTACCCACCCATAAAGTCTATCACAGATGCACTCTTGAAACCATCCACCCAGTGAATCACCCACTCACACATCTATGCACAGAGTCGCACACACCCCTCCCACACAAACACTCAGGCACCCATACAGATACTCACACAAGCATTCAATAACTCAAATAGACACTCATGTAGCTATTCACAAACACATGCAGCCACTTACACAGCAACAGACAGACGGATACAGACATTCACCCAGTTTAGTCACTAACCCATGCATTCAGTAAGATACGTTAAATCACTCACTTATACAGTCAGTCACGCACCTACTAAATCATCCATACAGACACTTACACACCCACTCATTCTTCAATACGTCTTTTCCTATATATATTAAAAATATTTAAACTTTAGAGAAACACACAGTCACTGGATGATGTCATCAGTGATGTCATTTGAGATGTCATCAGTGATGTCATCAGTGATGTCACTGACCATGTCATGAGTGATGTAATATGTGACGTCATCAGCAGTGCATTGCGGGGGCGCGAGTTATAGTTAGCTGAACTAACTATAACGGGGAATTTCACGGGTTTTGTACGAGTGCAATGTCCAAGTAACTATAACTGTCCCTAAAACCTATGGTTTTTTCAGTGAATTTCAAAGGTTTTTTAAATGCTAATTTGTAACTATAACGTGTCTGAAACCTATGGTTTTTTCAGTGAATATATATATATATATACATATATATATATATATATATATATATTAGTTTGAAGTTTCCATAGGAAGACTGTTTATATATACATATTTTACTACAATATATTTGGCCATGATATTTTCGTATGTTACACTACGTAAGTATATTTCGTCATACATCCTTAAAGACCCCAAAAATATGTTGTCAGCAATGAATAAATAATATGTCAGATGACTAATTGCATTATTTAAATATTTGGGTTGCAGCGCAGCAACATAACATGATCTAACCAAGTTAAAAAAGTTGTGCGTGTTGGATCATTTAATGCAAGATTTAAATTATTTTTACCTTTGAGTGAGACAGTTGAAAAATCCAGTTCTTATAGCATCCTGGTTTCATTTAAGCCTGTCAGAAACTAAGGTAAAGTATCACAGTCAGCTAATTTTGCCAGTCTCTTCTTTGAATACTTGAAATGTGTTTGTGCAGCTTGTAAATTACAGAGTTGTCACAATAATCCTGTTTCTCATAAATTCATTTTGAAGATGTTCCCACCTGCAGGTCAAGAATAGCAGGACAGCCCTTATTTCAATTTCACAGGGAGTGAGGTCTGAATGTGTAAATGGGGCTTATATGAAATGGGGCATGCGTATTTATCTCCTTGGAAGACAGATGTGCACAGGTGTAGTAGTTGATACATGGACGGAATCTATATTTTATATTGTGATGTGTTTATGTGCTTTTATGGCTGCAAAGCCGAATAAAGATTTCTAAAGTAAAGCATGGATGACATCACTTTTTCATTATGGTATGATAATTAAAATTAAATGTATTGAAATAAACCATCTCAGCAAGCTTTGATTTAGTGTTAGTAAAGCAGCAGATTAGTTCAGCAGAAGGTTATTTCAAAATCTGTAAAAATTAAGTAGACAGATGTTAAAAATGTGAGCAAAAGTTGAATGGGAAATAAAAGAGCGTGAAGAACAGACACTTTAGATTTTTTAACACTTACATATATAACGCTTTTTTCGCTTAATATGTAATAGCTGTGGGGAAAATGTAATACTAACCAGGCATATGATAATCTGTCACAGTATACCCTTGGGATTGATCCAACTATATTTATGGATATCGCATTCTTTAATTCGTTTTTTGTTAGTTTATTGAGCGAATGTATCATTAATTGCTCATTATTTTCAACCTTGCTGATCGGCTTGATTCTCTTAACCAACCAAAAAATTACAACTACACATTTCTTCATGGTTGCATATTTCAAACTTTTCTGGTACCATGAAAACTTTCATTTTAATGTGCGCCAATGTATTCATTTATATTTAACAGTTTTATTTAGCACATGGGCACCAAAGGTTACATACATATGCTTTCCATAATGATGATAACTAAGCACACAGTGTTAATAATGAACTAAACATAAGCAAACAAGAGGGAAGAAAGGAAAATAGTGGATGCAATTAATTAGTGAAGCAGAGAGCTTAGAGAGTGGCAGTGAGAATCTGTGGGGCAAGATAAGAAAGCAAGAGAAAGGGCAGAATACATTGAGATGAAGATAGGGGCCAGGGAATGGAAGGATGTAAGAGTGGGGGAGGTTGGAAAGGCATGTGAAGGAGCAGAGTTTAGGGAAGGGCAGGGGATGGGATGGGAGAGCGTGGAAGGAGGGAAGGACGTGGATAGGGCAGTGTATGGGAAGGCGTGGAAGGAGGGAAGGGCCAAGGAAGTAGATAAGGCGTTTAATGGAAGGGAGGATTTATCTTGATACTGATTGAGGTTGCTCATTTTTTTGGGGAGCATCAACGGCATTACTGCTCTAATGTTCATAAATCTATGTTTGTTATCTTCATTTAAGATTTATACTCTGGGTTTTCACCACCACATTGCCATTATCTTAGGGATAACTTAAGTAACTGCACTTCGTTTCACCAGTCACATATGGCTGAATGAGTGGTAGTCCGGTTTCTTTTTTCACTTGTA
>CAWUFW010031733.1:0-15044 GCA_963921515.1 Calotriton arnoldi | reverse complement strand
TGTACTTGTTCAGTTGCATGTTGCTACCACCATTTTTATCGGGAGACTTAGGGTAATTCAGATTTGTAAAGCAACTGTTATTACCTATGGACTTTCGATGCATTTCTGCCTTCCAAATGAAAGACAATGTGTAAAAAGAAGTAATTTTGAAAAATGATCGATAATTCTCATGCTAGTATGAGTATTCCCAATTTTGGAAATGTGCAAATATCTACTGTTTCTAAACTCTATATTTTGTTCCCATTTCAGAAATACATAGGTGTCTTTCATACCGATTTTTCCATGTATACATTTTCCCAGAATAATTGCTATATCCCCGGTACATAATAAAAACCATTGCAAGTCGCTGCTCAGTTTTTGGCTCTGGGTTCGTCGGGTTCTTGGTGAACCTACAAGTCCTATATATCCCCACAACCAGTAAGGTCCAGCGGATGTAACGGTATATTGCTTTCAAACAGCTGTCATAATTAGAAGAAGTTACAGATGAAAACGTTGACACAAAAGGCTGTTTTTTCAACGAATTTTCAATTTTTCCTATATTTAACTGTTAGTTTCTATAAAGAAACCTTGAAGGATCTACACAAATAACCCCTTGCTGAATTCAGAATTCTGTCTACTTTTCAAAAATGTATAGCTTTCCAGGATCCATTATTGCTTTCATACCCATGTCTACCATTAACTGGAAGGAGGTTTAAAGCACAAAAAATAGCAAAAATAGGCTATGTCCCAGAAAAATGCCTAAACTGTGTAAAAACTTTGGTTTTCTGACAAAAGTCTGTCATTCCCTAAAAGCTGGGAAAATGGTGATTTCAGCCCCACAAACCCTTTTTGATACCATTTGTAGGGAAAACCCAGACGCTTTCATTTGCAGCACTTTTTTCCCATTTTTCCCAAAAAACAAAATTTTGCTGTATTTTGGCTAATTTCTGGGTCCCTCCAGGGGAATCCACACACCCTGGGTACCTTTAGAATCCCCAGGATGTTGGAAGAAAAGGACTCAAATTTGGCGTGGATACCTTATGTGGTCAAAAAGTTACAGGGGCCTAAGCGCGATCTATCCCAAATAGCCAAAAAAGGCTTAAAACATGGGGGAAAAGGCCTAGCAGCGAAGAAGTTAAGAGGTATTATACCTTGAAGAAATGTGAATTTATTAGAAAAAGTAGCCATGCACTTTATAATTAATTTTGCACTTTAGAAAATTAATTAAGCACTAGCACTTTAAATTAAATTGAGCACTAGCGCTTTAGAAATTATTGAAAATTAGAAAATCTCTGGTTGTAGTTCCATGGTTGACAAGGAACAATGGCAAAATAATTGAATGTGGCAGCTCAAATTATTATGTACTTTATGCACTTTAGTAAGTAGTAATGCAACAAGGAATTGTGTATTAGAATGTTTTATAAAGATGCAAATGAATCATGATATATATGGAACTTTCCATCAATCAATCAGGTAAAAAGCATATAGTTTATAGTATACTGTGTGTTTAAAGATGGCTGCCATGTTCTCTATATGTATGTTTAACACTTGCGACCATGGGAATTGATTGTCCTTTTTAGTGTTTATGCCTTTGCATTGAAGTTTTTTATGTATTTAAACAAAACTTTACATGTGGCTCATCATCCTGAACAAGGCCGTGAGGTAACGGCTGAAGCGCGTAGATGATAACTCATGAAATAAAATAGCCAGATTGCAAATAAAACTTCTCTGCAAAACTTACGTGGATTGTGTACTGAGAGTGCACTTACTTCGCGGTGCGTTGAACTTCTGACAATATATATATATATATATATATATATATATATATATATATATCAAACTCCAACACCCTTTGGTAGAACGCCAGCGCTTCTTCAGTTTGGGGCGGTGCGCACTTTCTCTGGCAGGGCAGCCGGTCAATATCACCACACGTTACCTCTGAAACTCAGAGGTTTGCGAAACGCACTCACTCAGGATCCCGAGTGAGTGCGTGCAAACCTCTGAGTTTCAGAGGTAACGTGTGGTGATATATATATATATATATATATATATATATATATATATATATATTTAGGTTCACTGATAGAATATCGATGTCACAAACATCGATGTTATAAATTTCGAGTTAAAAATATCGACTACAAAAATATCGACTCCCATACCTTAACAGGTAAGTACAAAAATATTGACTCAAAAACATCGAGGCAAAAAATATAGATGTAAAAAATATCAATTAAAAAATATATATAAAATAAAATAATATATATTAAATATATGAAATAATATTATTTTTTTTTAAATGGAATTTATTATACATTTTAACTAAATATAACAAATAACCTTAATTAAATAAAAAAGAAACATACAAACATAATAATTTATACATATACATATATTTACTTAAAAATAATTTATTAACTATTATCTTTATTTAATTTAAAATTATATAAAAATAAAAAAAATAAAAAGAATATATATATATACATATATCAATAATTTAAAATAAAAAGAAATCATTCTATAATAAATTAAAACATTAAACTATTAAAAAAAATGTAAACTAACATTTCCCAATACAATAAATGCAACATTAGGGAAAGTGTTGGATAGCGGAATAATTAAATTTACTATTCCAACTCCAGTGAGTGCAACAGTAGGGAAAGTGTTGGATAGCGGAGGGGTAAAAATTACTATTCCCACTTCAGTGATAGTAACAGTAGGGAAAGCATTGGATAGCGGAGGGGAAAAAATTACTATTCCCACTCCAAAGAGTGCAATAGTAGGGAGAGTGTTGGATAGCAGAGGGGTAAAAATTACTATTCCCACTCCAATGAGTGCAACAGTAGGGAAAGTGTTGGATAGCATAGAGGAAAAAATTACTATTCCCACTCCAGTAAGTGCAAAAGTAGGGTAAGTGTTGGATAGCAAACTTTTCGGCAGTTACGCCGTAACTGCCGAAACACGTTGCGTTAGAGCGAAATAAAACTTCTCTGCAAAACTTACGTGGATTGTGTCCTGAGAGTGCACTTACTTCGCGGTGCGTTGACCTTCTGACAATATATATATATATATATATATATATATATATATATATATATATCAAACTCCAACGCCCTTTGGTAGAACGCCAGCGCTTCTTCAGTTTGGGGCGGTGCGCACTTTCTCTGGCAGGGCAGCCGGTCAATATCACCACACGTTACCTCTAAAACTCAGAGGTTTGCGAAAAACGCACTCACTCAGGATCCCGAGTGAGTGCGTTTTTTGCAAACCTCTGAGTTTCAGAGGTAACGTGTGGTGATATATATATATATATATATATATATATATATATATATATATAGGTTCACTGATAGAATATCGATGTCACAAACATCGATGTCCTAAATTTCGAGTTAAAAATATCGACTACAAAAATATCGACTCCCATACCTTAACAGGTAAGTACAAAAATATTGACTCAAAAACATCGAGGCAAAAAATATAGAACTAAAAAATATCAATTAAAAAATATATATAAAATAAAATAATATATATTAAATATATGAAATAATAATATATATTTTTTTTAAATGGAATTTATTATACATTTTAACTAAATATAACAAATAAACTTAATTAAATAAAAAGAAACACACAAACATAATAATTTATACATATACATATATTTACTTAAAAATAATTTATTAACTATTATCTTTATTTAATTTAAAATTTAAAATTATATAAAAAAAAAAATATATATATATATATATATATATATACATATATCAATAATTTAAAATAAAAATAAATCATTCTATAATAAATTAAAACATTAAACTATTAAAAAAAAATGTAAACTAACATTTCCCAATACAATAAATGCAACAGTAGGGAAAGTGTTGGATAGCGGAATAATTAAATTTACTATTCCAACTCCAGTGAGTGCAACAGTAGGGAAAGTGTTGGATAGCGGAGGGGTAAAAATTACTATTCCCACTTCAGTGATAGCAACAGTAGGGAAAGCATTGGATAGCGGAGGGGAACAAATTACTATTCCCACTCCAAAGAGTGCAATAGTGGGAGAGTGTTGGATAGCAGAGGGGTAAAAATTACTATTCCCACTCCAATGAGTGCAACAGTAGGGAAAGTGTTGGATAGGATAGAGGAAAAAATTACTATTCCCACTCCAGTAAGTGCAAAAGTAGGGTAAGTGTTGGATAGCAAAGGAATTAAATTTACTATTTCAACTCCAGTGAGTGCAACAGTAGGAAAAATGTTGGATAGTGGAGGGGTAAAAATTACTATTGCCACTCCAGTGAGTGCAAAAGTAGGGTAAGTGTTGAATAGCGGAGGAATTAAATTTACTATTCCAACTCCATTAAGTGCAACAGTAGGGAAAATGTTGGATAGCGGAGGGGTAAAAATTACTATTCCCACTCCAGTAAGTGCAACAGTAGGGAAAGTGTTGGATAGCGGAGGGGTAAAAATTACTATTCCCACTCCAGTGAGTGCAACATTAGAGAAAGTGCTGGATAGAGGAGGGGTAAAAATTACTATTTCCACTACAGTGAATGCAACAGTAGGGAAAGTGCTGGATAGCGAAGAGGTAAAAATTACTATTCCTACTCCAGTGAGTGCAACATTAATGAAAGTGTTGGATAGGAGAGAAACAAAAATTACTAATAACACTTAAACAGTTAAAAAACAAAAAATATTACAAAATTAAAAAAATCATAAAAAAACAATATTAAAAAATATAAATTTAAATCTATTAAACATATAAAAAGAACACATATTATAATATTAATTACATATAACAAAAACCTACAAACAATATATAAAATAAATTAATAAATACATTTACAAACAATAATTATTTAAAAGAAGCAAATATTAACAAACAAAAAAATTTGCTAAAACATAAATATATTTACTTTATTTCATACCCTATAACACCACACCAATAACAAAACACTTCAAAATTTTTAATTACATTTATTTCCATAATTAACATAATTAATAATAAATTAAAAAACATCTTATTCATAAAAAATAAACATTAATTGAGTACACAAGCTTTAACACTCTAATATCCACAACTCACACCTAAATAAATTAAACTATAAAATAATAAAACACAATTATATAATATTTTTTAAAGAAAAACTATTACTATCAACAACTAATAATTAAATAGCTAAATGTTATTTAATACCCACCTTTTACCCCTTTAAAAGTAAAACTAAAACACAAAAAAATAAACATTTACCCAAAATAAATATCAAATAATTAACATTTATTAACAACTATGGGGCCGATTCCGATCTCGGTCGGAGGCGCACCCAATACCATTCGGTGGGGAAAAAAGCCATGCGAATGCCTGTTTCCCGACCGATCCGTACAGCAGACCGAACGAGTAAGTACGATGCGCACAACAGCACAGAATCCGGCCGAGTCGTACTCACCCAATCCAGGTCCTGTTCTCCGACCGAGGCGAATCCGGAAACGCTGAATCGAGTCGCACGGAAGGGAAAATGCAGCTCCGTCCGGCCGAACAAGTACGATGCGCTTTCCGTACGCGCCGAACCCGTCGCTACGCACGGCACGTCAAAGCATCCGGGAGAGGCGCACATAAGCTCCGATCCGCGCCACAACACGATCCACGGCTACGAGGCGAACACGCCAGCGACGAGGACGACGCGAAGCGACGAGGACGACGCGAAGCAACGAGGACGACGCGAAGCAACGAGAAGGACGAACGACACGAACCAACCATGAATCCCTTCGTCCCGATCATACCAATATTCTACATTTACTACCGGAACAGGCACGGACGCGTACGGCGCAGAAGGTAAGTCAGACACCAACCACAAAACACATACAACACGTACACGACACATCACACACACACAGAGGGATGCAGAATTTACTCACACCAGCAACAGCAGCACCATAGGGGCGGGATGCCCATCACCAATGCCACATATGCACACAGGGGCCTGAATGCGCACCACCACCCCTACCCAGGGGGCCGGATGCCAACCACTACTACCACCCTTAGCCAGGGGGTGCCAGATGCCCACCACCACTACCACCCTCACCCAGGGGGGTTGGATGCCTACCACTACTACCACCCTTACCCAGGGGGGGCTGGATGCCTACCACTACTACCACCCTTAGCCAGGGGGGTGCCAGATGCCCACCACCACTACCACCCTTAGCCAGGGGGGTGCCAGATGCCCACCACCACTACCACCCTTACCCAGGGGGCTGGATGCCTACCACTACTACCACCCTTAGCCAGGGGGTGCCAGATGCCCACCACCACTACCACCCTTACCCAGGGGGCTGGATGCCTACCACCACTACCACCCTTACCCAGGGGGCTGGATGCCTACCACTACTACCACCCTTAGCCAGGGGGTGCCAGATGCCTACCACTACTACCACCCTTAGCCAGGGGGGCTGGATGCCTACCACTACTACCACCCTCACCCAGGGGGGCTGGATGCCTACCACAACTACCACCCTCACCCAGGGGGGCTGGATGCCTACCACTACTACCACCCTTAGCCAGGGGGTGCCAGATGCCCACCACCACTACCACCCTTACCCAGGGGGCTGGATGCCTACCACTACTACCACCCTTAGCCAGGGGGTGCCAGATGCCCACCACCACTACCACCCTTACCCAGGGGGCTGGATGCCTACCACTACTACCACCCTTAGCCAGGGGGTGCCAGATGCCCACCACCACTACCACCCTTAGCCATGGGGGTGCCAGATGCCCACCACTACTACCACCCTTAGCCAGGGGGCTGGATGCCTACCACTACTACCACCCTCACCCAGGGGGGCTGGATGCCTACCACAACTACCACCCTCACCCAGGGGGGCTGGATGCCTACCACTACTACCACCCTTAGCCATGGGGGTGCCAGATGCCCACCACCACTACCACCCTTACCCAGGGGGCTGGATGCCTACCACTACTACCACCCTTAGCCAGGGGGTGCCAGATGCCCACCACCACTACCACCCTTACCCAGGGGGCTGGATGCCTACCACTACTACCACCCTTAGCCAGGGGGTGCCAGATGCCCACCACCACTACCACCCTTAGCCATGGGGGTGCCAGATGCCTACCACTACTACCACCCTCACCCAGGGGGGGGCTGGATGCCTACCACAACTACCACCCTCACCCAGGGGGCTGGATGCCCACCACTACTACCACCCTTAGCCAGGGGTGCCAGATGCCCACCACCACTACCACCCTTACCCAGGGGGCTGGATGCCTACCACCACTACCACCCTTACCCAGGGGGCTGGATGCCTACCACTACTACCACCCTTAGCCAGGGGGTGCCAGATGCCTACCACTACTACCACCCTAAGCCAGGGGGCTGGATGCCTACCACTACTACCACCCTAAGCCAGGGGGCTGGATGCCAACCACCACTACCACCCTTAGCCAGGGGGTGCCAGATGCCCACCACCACTACCACCCTTAGCCATGGGGGTGCCAGATGCCTACCACTACTACCACCCTTAGCCAGGGGGCTGGATGCCTACCACTACTACCACCCTCACCCAGGGGGGCTGGATGCCTACCACAACTACCACCCTCACCCAGGGGGGCTAGATGCCTACCACTACTACCACCCTTAGCCAGGGGGTGCCAGATGCCCACCACCACTACCACCCTTACCCAGGGGGCTGGATGCCTACCACTACTACCACCCTAAGCCAGGGGGCTGGATGCCAACCACCACTACCACCCTTACCCAGGGGGCTGGATGCCTACCACTACTACCACCCTTAGCCAGGGGGTGCCAGATGCCTACCACTACTACCACCCTTAGCCAGGGGGTGCCAGATGCCTACCACTACTACCACCCTAAGCCAGGGGGCTGGATGCCTACCACTACTACCACCCTAAGCCAGGGGGCTGGATGCCAACCACCACTACCACCCTTAGCCAGGGGGTGCCAGATGCCCACCACCACTACCACCCTTAGCCATGGGGGTGCCAGATGCCTACCACTACTACCACCCTTAGCCAGGGGGCTGGATGCCTACCACTACTACCACCTCTACCCATGGGGGCTGGATGCCTACCACCAACACCACCCCCACTCATAGGATGGACAATGCATGACACAACCAGCACACCACAACCTAGGGAATGCAAGAAAAAGACATCCCCCAACACCATGACAAGCGTGTGTAGACTGTGTCAAATGCCTACAACACTGAACATGACTTTGAACATACAATGTGACCCCCTAGCACATGTGCCACACATATATGTGTGTGGCCCCCACAATGCAAGCAGGCCATGACCATTGTGGCAATGGGGTCCAAACCCCCATCATCACAGTGACCAAAAGGTAAGTGTGGGGTCCATAGCTGAAGCACATTTTGAACAGTGTGGCAATCGGGTCCAAACCCCCATCATCACAGTGACCAAAATGTAAGTGTGGGGTCCATAGCTGAAGCACATTTTGAACATTGTGGCAATGGGGTCTAACGCCCCATCACCACAGTGACCAAAAGGTAAGTGTGGGGTCCATAGCTGAAGCACATTTTGAACATTGTGGCAATGGGGTCTAACGCCCCATCACCACAGTGACCAAAAGGTAAGTGTGGGGTCCATAGCTGAAGCACATTTTGAACATTGTGGCAATGGGGTCCAAACCCCCATCATCACAGTGACCAAAAGGTAAGTGTTGACAAAGAAAGAGCTGCAACTGCCAAACTGCATGGATGATTCCTGGTCAAAGAACATAAAACACATCAGTGGCAAAGTAGTGCATGTGTCCCATTGCAACATAAATTGGGGGAGCCAAATACTGCAGTGCAAATAAGACATACCTTTGGCCATGTGCAGACAAACAACACCCATGGGGGCTGACACTGTCAACATTCATCAATGATACAATGACAGAAGTGACCATCAGAATGCAGACCCACATATTTGCACCAATGGGCACACAAATGCAGATACCCTGTGGAGACTGTAGATGTGAGGTGAACAGATACCATACCATGGCAGCAATGGGACACACAAACCATGATCATTGTGCTGACCGATGACCTAGGAGTCCCAGGGACAGCAGGGGAAAGCCACCAAACTACATACAGCCAATGGCACACCCAAGATATGCCAATGCAGTGGTGCAGATGCACAAACACAAACAGGCAGACCCACACTGCACATCATACACAACAGGTGAGGGGGGGTGCAGTGTCCCCAGGCAACCACACAACACATGAGGAGACCTGAATACCAATCATACAGATGTGCATACAGTGCCACACAAAGGTAACTCATGGATCCAAATCCCCTATGTGGGCAAGCAGGCATTGTCAGATGAGAGGGAGCACAAATCACACATGTCACACAGGCACGTAGGAACAGCAACTGACACAGCAAGACACAGACTCACCACAGCACTACCCCCAGGGCCCCCACAATGTGGTGACCCTGGGCTGCATTACAATCCCACTGTGATGACAAAGCTAAATGTCGTTCACACTGTGAACCACAGTCATGTGTCCTGAGCAACAAACTACCATCACACCTACACAAGCACAAATCAATCAGCATGGCCAGTAAGCCAAGGCCAACATGGAGGCAGGGGCCTAGCCGGGCAACAACTCTCATCTGCACACACTCAACACCACACCCCTCGACCTCCAACAATGTGCAGCAGTGAAGCACACATGCACTGGTGACATTGCACATGCACCCATGACTATTCCAGGGTGGTGGGTGGGAACCAAGGTGCAGAAACACATCACACATGGCCACTCAACAAGACTCCTGAACGTCTGACACACTGCACACTACGCTGTACATGGACATGACGGCAATACCACACCAACCAATGGGATCCCAGCCACAGTCACACACCAATGAAGAAGCCAAGGTCACCCACAAAGAACACACATAGACAACAACCAACATTGCAGCCCGGACCCTGAGGAGTGCCAGCAGTCACACACACAACGTGTCACAATCACTGAAAGGTAACACAAACTGGAAATCACATGACAGGGGCAAACAACAAGTGCCAAGGGGAAACCTGACTGTGACCCATCTGCGTCTGCACACAAACTCAGCCCTGACAGCAAACACACCTAAGGGTGACACCCTGATGACCAGTAATGTGCCATGCACCCACATCACAGAGAACCCAGGGAGAAGACTTTGGGGGAACATAGGTCAACTCAGCAAGCATCACAAACAGGTACAACACTAGGGATCACAGCATGCACAGCTAAACGGAAGTGAACACACAGACATGCACATACAACACACACCTTGGGCGCAGGCAATGTCACAGGAGTACACACTGCCATGAGGGGACTCCACTCCTGTGTGAGGAAAGCTGTGCCATATGTTGCCTCAGTAGGGCCCCATCATGTCAGCTGAGCACTTGGTCACACAATCAACAATTAGCACCAAATGAGGGCTCCCGTCACATCAGCCTGGTCATGGAAGTGCCAACGAAATCATCAGCACAGATCCAACACACTTGTATAGCAATGTTGCACCGACAACACAGATGAGTCCTTCCCCATTGATGCCCAAACCTGCATGTCCAGTGGAGATGGCCACACGGTCAGGGAAGTAGACGAATTGAACAATGGCAGGCACAACAGATGTGCAGGGGTGGAAGCCACAGATGTGAAATAGCTAATCTAAGTAGGAAATCCCATTGCCAAATACTGAACACATGACACCCTCAGATGCTGCTATGGATGACATGGATACACCACAGGATAGGACACATTCCCCCTGGACCACATGGGTTCCTGCACAGTAACACTTCATTATCATGAGACCAAATATCACCATCACTGCAGCAAGGGCATGGTTAGCATCATCAACAACATGTACATCAGAAGCATAAGCACTAGAGAACAGAAAGTTGCTTTATTCAGCATATGTGTGTAATGTAAACAAAGTCCAGAAAAACACAAAGGCCAATGGCCAGTCCATTGTCAAAGTCCAAACAGGGTGACAGTGGCAGATGTCACCCTACGCATGCCTGCACAAAACCAGGGACAATCCACTAGGAGGGGCAACCGGGGGCAGGCCAGGCACCGCAGGGACAGGATCAGGGCTCACCAGGAGGAAGCAGGGAAGGGGTGGTGGGTGCTGGAGAGCCACTGACAACTGCAGTGGAGGTGTCTGACATGGTGTGTGCCGGCACAACTGGGGGCATGACTCAGATGTTGTGGGTGCCGGCACAACTGCAGTGGACCCTGCAGATGGAGTGGACAGGTCCGCCACTGCAGTGCCCAAGTCAGACAGGGTGGTAGTGGACTCCACTGCAGTGCCTACCACCAGGGGAGGAGAATGGGGAACAGGCAAGGTGGGCTGGACAGAGGGGGAGGACACCCTCACCACATCAGTGGCACAGACAAGCGCAGCGGGGGTGTGGTGCCGGGAGAGCAAGTGGCAGGGGGAGAAGGCCGGATCCTCTTGGGGATGGTATATCTGTGGGTGGGGGAACCTGGGGCTGGGTATGGTGGGGGCACCTGTGGAGTGGGGGCCTGAGGGATGGAGGAAGGAGACCTGGTGCCTGAGCTGCAGGGCGGCGGCGGAGTCTTGCTCTTACGACTCCGGGGGACTTGCGGGTGGGGGCCTCAGTCTGTCTGCGCCTGGGGGAGGGTGTCCGGGGGCGAGGGGCACTCTGCTCCGTGTGGGTGGGCTTCCTCTTCCCCTGTATGCTGTATCAGCTGGATCGGAGGGGAAGAGGCCGAGGTCACTGAGGAAGAGCCGCTGGGTCTTTGGGGTTGCAGGTGAGGCAAGGGATGGTGTTTTGGAGGGAGAGGCAACTGAGGACTGCGCAGTGCTCGTGGATGCGTGTGTGTGTTCCAGGGCCCCATCCCCTGTGAGTCTGGTTTCAGTCCCCTGACTGTGCGTGCGTGTGCGTTTTGTTTGTGGCGTGTGTGTCTGTGTGCTGGATGTGTGTGTGCTGGTGTGTGCCTGTGCCGGTGTGTGTGTGCTTGGGACGGGTAAGGTGCTGGGGAGTGTGGATGGAGCAGAGGCAGGAGGGGTGAGGGACTGTCTGAGGAGGGACACTGCTGCCATCAGGGAGGAGTCCATGGACCTATTGCCCCTCTGTAGGTCAGACATGCCCGATGAGATGCCCTCCATGAACGACACCAGCTGAGTCAACAGAGCGGTGTGCGCATGGAGGACACTCAGCATGGCTGTCTGCCCTACATGGAGCTGGCGAAGGAGGTACACAGACTCCTCACTCAGGGCAGCAGGGGACACAGGGGCAGGGGGTGCGGTGCCTGGCCCAAAGGAGACACGCTCCCGAACATGGGAGCCTCCATGGACCTGGGGAATGGGAGCCGATGGGAGGGCGGTGGTGGTGCTGGTTGTGGCGGGGACAGCAACACTAGCTGGGGTGTGGTGGCTGCTGACACCCGCCTCCATAAGGGAGTCATCCTCCGAGTTGCTCTGGTCCTCAGCTGAGGTGGATGGTGCTGAGGACTCCTCGGTGTGGCTCCCTCGCCCTCCGTGCCACTGGGTCCCTCCGACCACTCCTCGGCTGCTGACCCAGTCTGGCTCTCCGGCTCCTCCTGGTCCGTGGAGCTGTCCCCTTCCGTGGCCGTGGATGTATCTGCAAACAATGGGGAAACAGACAGACATCAGTCACCTGCACCAAACGCACACACCACTGTGAGCACAGCACATTACAGAGCAAGCCCTGGCATCATTAGTTGTACACTGCTAAAAGTGCCCTAACTGAACAGGAGAAGCCAATTGTCAGTCTGATGCCAACCATGGCACTCACATCCCACATGGCCTTGCACCCATCTGTCTGGTGTCTGTTGGATAGCAACACCCCAGTGTGGACACATGCACCAACTACACAGTAGTTGGATAGTGCAGAGGACACGGTGTAGCCATGCACACATCACAACTCTTGCCACTGAGTCAGTACAGGTTTCCGGATGAAAGGGACGCCCAGAGTCAAATAGGAAATGCATGTGATGCATACCAGCGACAGACACCATGATGCACCCATGTCCTGATAGCCATCGCCACAATGGTGTGCATGTAGCACATGTCACTCCCCTGCAGGATCACCAATAAGTAGACACATGCCATGGCGGAGGCATGACTGCTAAGTCATACATCACTGTCTCAGTGATGTATGACTTGGCAGCCAGACAACAACACTCTGCACTGTGTCACAATAGTAGGTCATGGGGAATGCAAGTCCTGGAGCTGCACAAGTGCACATGTACATCCCCCACACAACACATCATCTTAACCCTCATCTGTCCAGATCATACCGATTGGACATATGGGAGACCTGTGACACTACCCTCTGAACCTGAGCCCCTCACAATCTGCTGTGAATGGGGAACAGCTGCCTGAACTTCACATTCGCATACCCCAGTCTGCACGGGCAGCTGATCAAACACCTATGTGACACACAAGTATCGTCTCCTATGGTCACATCTCCAGTGGCATGCTGAGCCCCTACCGAGAAACACCCCAGCAGTCCTGGCAACAAATCCACAGCACACTGTCACAGAGGCAGACACCTGAGGGGTCAAATCACTGCGCACAATGTGTCAGCTGATACACGGGAGTGGGAGTACAGAGTGCATTGCATGGCCTGGAGTAGGCATGACTGTCCTGCCCCACATGAATGAGGGATGAGCCCTGGACAGTGGATAGCTGGCTATGTATGTGTGACCCACGTAATCTGCACACTCCTGGGGCCCAAACATTGTTCCCACCCGCTGCATGGGTGTGTGCCACATACCCCAGGCACATGTGGTGGCTCAGCTCAGCAAGTGGACCGCATATCAAAGCAACACGCAGATTACATGTCCGAACACAGGCGTTGTGTGAACAATGGACCCACCCATGATGCCCACAACAGAGTTAGGGAAACAGATGCTGTCCCCCACCTTTAGTGAAGCAAACTGCAAGGACACAGTCCCAAGTGACACAATTCCCTGAATGTAAGGGCCACACCTGGGTATCAGATGAGGAGTGGGCAGTGCACAATAGAGGGACATGGCTCCTGGACAACATGACTGCTGTACTGTGGCAGTTGAACCAGGCCAGAGGAGGGCACATAGCATGTAATACAGAGTTCACAGTGCAGTCTTTGACTCACCCCCTCCTTGTTGCTGTCTGGCCTTCAGCTGCCCATCCAGGTCTGGAAACACCACCGCCAGGATCTGGAGCATGTGGGGGTCAGGGTCCGTGTTCCGCCCCTCCTGCGAGGAGGCGACAGCTTCAGCTGGACCCGTGCAATCCTCCGGGTCCAGCCCCGAAGGTCCTGCCACCTCTTCTGGCAGTTGCGGATCCGGCGCTTGTAGACCCCCACGGACCGGACAGCCCGGACGATGTCCTTCCAGATCTCCTGCTTCCGATGGGCATTAACCTGTCAGAATGACAAAGTGAAAAGGCCATTACTACACATGCAACATATCCGTGCATGACACAGTTGTATATACATGTCTCAATCACAGGGGCACATGATGTACACAGGCAGTGCAAAGCTGCCCATGGACAGTTTGCCAGAAGTCACTACATGGTATCATTGCATGGGAAGTAAAACCTTGTTCAAATGCACTGTCACTGCACCATACCTGTCCAGTGCATGTCACTACACACTATGGGGGTGACAACTACTCAGTGAGCCTGCTAGCCAGTGGCGTGCAGACTTTCAGCCTTGCTAGTCAGACAAAATGCACATTCAGAAAGGCAGTGCACAGAACACTCACCTGCTCCCCTGGTGTCCCATACAGCTTGCTGTACTGTGGAAGTAGGCTGTCCAGCAGGGCCTGGTTCTCCTCAAGGCTGAAGGCTGGGGCTCTCTCCACAGTACGTGCCATTGCAGGGTCCAGAGGGGCAGAGACAGCAGCAGTGCAGTGGCAGATGTCGTCCTGGAGCATGTAGTGCAGGCAAGTGAGCTCTCAGGGGAACAGCCAGCAATATATATGTGCTGGAGAGGCAGATACTGTCCCTTGTGTCCAAAGTGATAGGTCCAAGTCGTTTGCATCTTCTGAATCTGGCCAATCCATGG
>CAWUFW010031732.1:0-15046 GCA_963921515.1 Calotriton arnoldi | reverse complement strand
CCCCCAACCTAGGAGGTCGAAGGTCATTTTAGATATTTTTTTTTTTAAATCTCAGTGTATACCTACGGCAACCTATGGCGCAGAGGAATGGGGCTTCTCAAAGAGTTGTAACATCCAGTACAAGGAAATTAGGTTCAGTCAGAAACTTTTGTGAGCCCCTATCTCTACGTCCCAATACGTTTGGCATGGCAAATTAAATCTACACCATATTGAAGATTACAGAAAGGCTCGCCCTGCTCTATTCTGGCTAGCCATTTGGAAAAATCCAGCGGCGTCCCTTACAAGAGAAATGATAAGAGATTGCCTCAAGTGTGAAAAGGGAATGGACATTCCTTGGCTAGCTGAGGTGAGATCAAGTTTAAGAAGGGTCGATTATGAACATATCTTTGAAAGCCTGCATGAGACAGATACTGTAAGTAAAAAAGATCTCAGTTCGGCATTTTATATGTATTATAGTAAGGATAGAATTTATAGGGAGTCAAGTAAACCAACTGCAGCCAAATTCTTGTCTATTAAGAACACTCATCTATTTTACAAAACCTGGTAAAGAGTCAGAATATCGAGTAGGAAATGTCGACTTGCACTAATATCAAGTGCAAAATATCGAGATACATAAATATCGACTGCAAGAATATCGTGGTCAAGAATATCGAGTTTCAGGTAAGAAATATTGTTTTCTAAAATATCGAAGTAATTAATATCGTTTGCAAAAATATAGTTGTAAAAAATATCGTTTTTTTAGTTAGTGTTAGGAATTTTAGGGGCACATTACGATACCCGGCGTAAATAATTCCGCCAGGCATGGAAGCGGCAAAAATCCGCCCGCACACACCGCCTGAACACCGACCACGCCATTACGATTACACAAACCGAATACCGCCATCGGCGAAAAAGCACACAAAATACCGCCCGCCAACGTCCGAGTCGGAGACAAACCGCCCGCCACGGACGGAAACACGCACGACAACACAAAACCGCCCGCCCTCACGGCCGACACACCGCACGTGAAATTACGATCGCACCGACATGAGCGCGGAAAAACCACAAATATACCGCCCGCCAGCGCAAACAACGCCGATGAGAATCGACACGGCAGAAGCCATGGCGCCCACGTACCTGCACAGAAACCATCCGCACACAAAACCAATAGCACACAACATGGCCAACAAGTCCACACAGCAAGGCACGCACAAATACACAAGCACAGTACATATCCCGAAAACACCCCCCGGACAAACAAAAAATACAAAGGCCAGAACCCCAGACACAACACACCTGAAAACAACAGACCATGAGGACACACCCACATAGGTGAGTACAAAAGCAGCACTCCCACAGACCACAACCCCTTGCTACATTGCAAACCAGAGAGGAGAGGAGAGGACACAGTGACACAGCAAGGACAGCAGCACACCACAGAAACGCACACATCACAACCACCACCACCACCACCACCAAACACCACCACACACCACCACCACCACCACCACCAAACACCGGCACCACAAACCCCCTGCACATTACACAACACACACCGCACCAGCACCACAAACACCATGGCACCACAAAGGATGCCCAAGTTCACGCCCATGGAGCTGACGGTCATGGTCGACGAGATCATCAAGGTGTACCCACAAATCTATGGGAACATGGTCCAGCACACACCACTAGCCACCAGAAACAGAATGTGGAACCGGATCGTAGACCAGGTCAATGCAGTCGGGACCCTGCCCAGGAACAGAGTCGAGATTAACAAACGTTGGAATGACGTCAAGAGCCTGGTCAAGAAGAAGGAGGGCAAAAACAGAGAGCTGGCTGCCGTCACTGGCGGAGGGAATCCCGCGCTCTTTAAGACCTTCAAAGCGTGGGAGGAGAAGGTGCGAGTCGTAATCCATCCGGAGATCCTCGCCGGATTAGCAGAGGGAGTGGAGGCTGGTAAGTACAAACTAATGTATACCAGCACACCGCTATGTACTCACATGCACTACCACCATGCCACAGCTCCCAGGGACAAACACCCCCATGTCCAGCACACAATACACAACACATCACACACACATGCAACAGACACCACCACACACAGCCCAAACCGAACAACTGCAAGATGCGTGGGGACATGTGTACACTAAGCCAGCCACGTAACCACCAACAGGTCCCCAAATATGCCAGAAGCGCCACAACGAGCACCCACCACACCCATGTGTCCGCCACAGCTGCACCAACCGACAAGTAACAGGTAAGTGGCAGGAACACAAAGTGCAGTGGGTGGGACGGTGGACAGCCCAAGTACAACACACACCAGGCCCCAGTCCCACAGCACAGCAAGGAGGAGCATCCCCCACACCCCACACCCACGTGTCAGCCACCGCAGTGCACAACGACAGCCGAAAGGCAGACATCACGGTCCACAGCAATCGGTGTCAGTGGGTATCCAGCCACCCCCACGACCCACAACACCCTCCCACCCCCACAGACCTGCAACATGGAGCACCCCCGCTTAGAGCCATGTGGCATCCAGTACAGTGCACGCACGAACAACTTGCAGGTGGGAAACTGGACAGGGCCGGATTACTGGAGGCATGAGGACCGTAACACGACCAACACATGGGACATGTCACGTAGCAGACGAACACGCAGCACCGCCCACCGTCACGAACAAGTGAACAATGTGCACACGGACATGAACAACAGACTCACACCCCACATGACCCATCACAGACATAGCAACACCCAAGGAGCCACGTCTGCATGCACAAGCCACACTGAATATAGTACCACACGGCAGCCACTGTGCAACTCATCACACACAACCGAAACACCATTGAAGTCCTGTCCATGTAGCCCCAACTGCCTGTCAACCACACACCCCACAACTACGCCTATGTAAGACAAACAACACTAGACGCAACAGAGCGGAACAACATAAATGCACACGAACACCACTGAACCCATCAAACACACAGACACACCATGCACAAACAACATACCATCCATCCCATCCGTCAGCCCCAGTCTCATGAAAGGCATGTCATCCGCACAGCTGCCACACATACAGCAGTCACGCTAAGATACATGCCCATTACCAACCATGTGCCAGAAGTCAATGAAGTGCACGACACACTGTGAGCAACAACACACAACATGGGCCACACCCCCCCGAGCACTGCAGTGATGCACATGGCACAGGGCAGCACGCACACCAAGGAGATGGGACAACTGCAATACGTTGGCTGGCACACAACCATCACTCACTCATAACGATGCGTCCAATGCCATGTCCAGTAATCACAACAGACAGCAAATATGCAGGCCATGTCAAGCATGCACACACCTCAAACCATGCACTGTCATGCTGCCACAACACATGTCACGTTCGGCACCCATGGCTCACAGCATGTACCCCAAAAGCATATTCCCTCCCAAATGCGAATCCGGGGCATGGCCCCCATGTTGCCATATGCGTTCCTAAGCGTTCCATTTGAACCCCAAAAGCATATTCCCTCCCAAATGCGAATCTGGGGCATGGCCCCCATGTTGCCATATGCGTTCCTAAGCGTTCCATTTGAACCCCAAAAGCATATTCCCTCCCAAATGCGAATCTGGGGCATGGCCCCCATGTTGCCATATGCGTTCCTAAGCGTTCCATTTGAACCCCAAAAGCATATTCCCTCCCAAATGCGAATCTGGGGCATGGCCCCCATGTTGCCATATGCGTTCCTAAGCGTTCCATTTGAACCCCAAAAGCATATTCCCTCCCAAATGCGAATCTGGGGCATGGCCCCCATGTTGCCATATGCGTTCCTAAGCATTCCATTTGAACCCCAAAAGCATATTCCCTCCCAAATGCGAATCTGGGGCATGGCCCCCATGTTGCCATATGCGTTCCTAAGCGTTCCATTTGAACCCCAAAAGCATATTCCCTCCCAAATGCGAATCTGGGGCATGGCCCCCATGTTGCCATATGCGTTCCTAAGCGTTCCATTTGAACTCCAAAAGCATATTCCCTCCCAAATGCGAATCTGGGGCATGGCCCCCATGTTGCCATATGCGTTCCTAAGCGTTCCATTTGAACCCCAAAAGCATATTCCCTCCCAAATGCGAATCTGGGGCATGGCCCCCATGTTGCCATATGCGTTCCTAAGCGTTCCATTTGAACCCCAAAAGCATATTCCCTCCCAAATGCGAATCTGGGGCATGGCCCCCATGTTGCCATATGCGTTCCTAAGCGTTCCATTTGAACCCCAAAAGCATATTCCCTCCCAAATGCGAATCTGGGGCATGGCCCCCATGTTGCCATATGCGTTCCTAAGCGTTCCATTTGAACCCCAAAAGCATATTCCCTCCCAAATGCGAATCTGGGGCATGGCCCCCATGTTGCCATATGCGTTCCTAAGCGTTCCATTTGAACCCCAAAAGCAAAGTACAAACCAGACCCAGGATGGGCCAGGAGCCCGCATACACCAGAGTCACAATAAGTAGGGGCACAGCAACACACCCATCGGCATGGCCAATCCGTCCCATGCCACATGTGCACAGCACACAGTCCCATTGCCAAGCACACACAACTACAGATGCTACAGCCACACACACGCCTCCGGGAAACCCATGTACGAGATTGCACGAACTGTCAATGTCAGACGACAAATACATACTTCGCCAGGTGCAACACAATAACTAATCTCATTCTCTCCACAGGTGACGAACTGCTGGATGCTGGGGATGGAGCCAGCAGCCAGCACAGCCAGCCTACAAGCCCCCAACGAGGACACACGGATCTGGAGGATCTGTCCTCCTCTTCGGACATGGACAACCAAGCAGGCCCATCTGGTGTGGCAGGGCCCAGCCGCTCCCCAGGACCCCTCCTACCCACCAACCCATCATCCAGGGCTGCTGAACATTCACAGCCCCCTGCTGCCACTGTCGTTGCGGCCACACCCACGGTCATTGTGGCCACTACCACTGCCGCAACCGCCACCATCGCCGCACCGACCACCACCGCCGCCACCACCGCCACGTCTCCGCTGGCACCAGCCCCAGCGCAGGTGGTGGCCCGGACGACTGGATCCACCCTGGGAACCACAGCGAGGACCGTGGTGAGCAATGTGGCTAGTGGGCAGGCCGGTGGCAGCAGGACTGGTAGGAGGAGCAGGGTCAGGGAAACGCCAGCCTCCCCTGGGAGCCATGCCCTGCCTCACATGGCCAGAGTCCTTGGGGCCTATGAAGAGGCCCAAGGACAATGGGTCCGGTCTGCCTCAGACACGCGTGAGGTGCTGGGGGTGTTGAGGTCCATGGACGCCCGTATGGGCCAAATCGTGGACCTCATGGGACAGCTGGTGGTGGCGGTGAGGTCACAGCCAGGGACAGCAGCTCCCCCTCCGCCACCACCTGCCGGGGCGCAGGGTGGAGCAGCAGTGTCCAGTTCCCCTGCGTCCACAGCCAGTGATCACACCTCAACCACCAGCATGTCGCAAGCAGGCACCCCCTCGCAAACATGGAAGGGGCCGTCCGAAGAGGAAACAGATCTCCCGGGAGGACTTCGCACGCTCCAGTCGCAAGTGAGGCAGCCAGCCAGCCTTCCGCCAGCCTTCCTTGACCAGCCACTGCATTGACTTGGACTACGATCCCACTCCACACAGCCATCTGGATGGCATGTGTGTGTTGGACTATGGACATAGAACCAGTGGGTACACCCTGATCATCACGCAGCCATGACCGACAGCTCATTGTCACTGCACGCACCACTTTTGTCATCATCTTACACACAATCACATGTCACAGTTTGTAATAAATGCACCTTTTTCACTAACTGCTGTTTGTGCCCTGTGTCTTATTTGTACGGAATACAACGGCCACCTTGGGCGGAAAGGCACCTGATGCGTGGCATGGCATTTGAATCCGGAGGGCCTGTAGGGACCTAGGGGTGGGAGACAGAACAGGAGCACATTCAATGAGTGTGTCACACACCCATCACACAGTACATGTCAACAACTACAAGCAATGTACACACATCGCACAGAGCAATAGGGCACAATGCCACAGCCACCAACAGTGGCATACTACCCCTGGCCATGGAGCGTTGACACACAGCACGCAGTGAACAAACGGCCACCCTGACACAGCACACACACACCTGCACAGATACAGCCACATCAGCCGTCGTACATGGACACTCACCGTCAAGTGAAGTAGCGGGCGATGAGCTGCTGCCGCACATTACCAGCTTCCTCCTCTCCGCTGTCCTCCTCACTCGAGCTGTCCTGGTCTGCGGGCTGGGGCCCTGGTTGATCTCCGTCATCCACGATGAGGGGGATCTGCTTCCGAATGGCCAGATTGTGCAGCATGCAGCACGCCACCACTATCTGGCACACCTTCTGTGGGGAGTACGCCAGCGCACCCCGGTGCGGTCCAGGCACCTGAACCTGGACTTGAGGAGGCCAAAGGTACGCTCGACCACACGTCTGGTCCTCCCATGTGCCTCATTGTAGCGATCGTCTGCTGGGGTGCGAGGATTCCTCAATGGACTGAGCAGCCATGCCCCATTCGGATACGCAGAGTCACCTGGGTGTGAGGGACACAGAGAACCGTTGCTAATCCAACTGGACAGGGGACAGCATCGCACAGCCAGCACGCTACACCACTCCACATACTCACCGACAATACAGGCACGATCCTGTTGCATATTGGACATCAGTCGTGGCAAGATGCTGTTGCGCATTATGTGTGCGTCATGGGCCGAGCCTGGGAACTTTGCACACACGTGGGTGATCACCATGTCCGCAAGGCACACCACTTGCACATTCAGGGAGTGCGTGTGCTTCCTGTTGCGGTACAGGTGCTCAGTGGCCTGTGGTGGAACAAGGCCGACATGTGTGCAGTCAATGGCTCCAACGACGTGTGGGATTCTGCCAAGGGCATAGAATGCACCCTTCACTGCCGCCAATTCACGAGCCCTGGGGAAGCGGATGTACCTGTTCCGGTACAGCATCATGGCTGCCAGTACATCCCTCAGCACCTTGCTGAACATGGGCTGGGACATCCCTCCTCCACTGCCCACTGTGTGCTGGAATGACCCAGTGGCGAAGAAATGCATGGCGGCCATCACCTTAGCCGTGGGGGTGACAGCAGTCGGATACACCCTGCGGGGACGGAGATGGGGTTCTAACATGGCACACAGTCGATGCAGGGTTGGCCTGTCCAGCCGAAACTTCCTAATAACCTCTGTATCGTCCATGTCCACCAGCAATTGGTATGGGCGGTCAATGTTCAGTCTCCGCCTAGGGACAATGGCAGAGGACACATGTCACAGCAACACGACACATGGCAATTTCGCATACACATCACTGACATGACTGAGTAAGCACAGGAGCCACAGCCCAGCTGTCAAGCTGGGACGGCACGGCCACAATACACTTACACAGGTCTCCCAACAATGGCAATGGCTAGTGATACAAACCACTGCCATGTGCATGCACATGGGGATCTAGGCCCCAATGACTTGCGGGGCGTGCTGATGGGGACTGACTGCATATCCGTCAAGCGGCAACGCCACGGCAACATGAATGTCTGCTGAGCATGGAACTGCTTCCGCGGCTGGATGAGTATGGCACACGACGACGACGATGTGGGCACTGGCTGAGCGGCCAAAACAAGTGGGACCTGTGGCACGAGGGGATATGAGACAGTAGTAGGTGTCAACACTGCACCCTATGTACAGCACTGTACGGATCACACCTCCCGAAACATTGACAGGTGTCCACATTGACAGCCCCATGCCAAGACGGCTGTGTGCTTGCAGTCACACGTCACAGGTGAGAGGTTACATTGCACGTGCCAGGTGGCAGTCGTACATAGTGGGAGCTGGCATGTGTGTGCATGTGTCTCCTGTTCAGGATCCACCAGATGGGCGCTGACTCTGTACTGACCATTGGACACAGCATGTTCCGTGGAAGGCTTGTGTGTGTGGGATGGTGGCACTGGATGTGCCGCCGTTGGGTGGGGGGCCATGCACAGGGCGGGTACGTCGATGATTGCGCATTGTTGGTCACGGTGGGTGCACCCACTAAGATGTGTTGCCCTGTGTTCAATTCCTATGTCCGCATGATGATGGACTGTAGATGTGGGCAGACTACACATTGGTCGATGTGCTGTCTATATGCATGTGCCTTCACACCAGGCACAGCTGCCCCTGCACATGTGACCCCTGCTGGACTCGCTGCTGGGTCTGTGGAGCTGATGCACCTTCTGCGCGTGGGGCGGGCAGCTCTCCTCACTTCCCTCATTGCGCATGTCATGACTTTGCCGCAGGTGACATGGATCATGGAGGGCCCACATGTACGCGTGGGTAGGCTACACATGATTGTACACTGGTCGCCACCCCCAGTCAGTGTTTCGAATGGGAAGGTTGTCGTGCTGGTGGTATGTTCGATGTGGCGGATGGGCGGGCCTAGGTGCGGGCTTACATTCCGGACATGGGGGGTAGTTGTATTGGCGACTAGTTGCAGTACACACGGGACACGTCTCTTCCTTTCCACATCTGGGTCATCCCTTGTACTAACTGACAGTGATACAGTCATCTTCGCCCCAGCCCTCATGTCCTCCCCTCGCTCCCCCAATATGCATGCTCACCTGCGAGGCTAGCGCTTGCACAGGCAGCCCCAAGCTCGCACCAGAGAGGGCAAGGAGTGTATGTGTGGGTCCAGTTGCACGAGTGGGCTGTCTCAGGGTATGATGTGTTGCGGGATGCCGTCCACCTGCGTGGTGCCCCAAATGGTGACCCGGCCTGCATGGACTATGCATCACAGTCTTCGCCTTCCGGATCCGCCACCTGCGACACCCAGTGGCTGTGGCTGCCCTTGCGGCCAGGCCGCGTCCGTCTGTGGCTGATGGCCCACACATTCACTCTTTGGCCTCTCTGGGGAGGGCTCGGGGGTGGTGGCGCACGCGCTTGCACTTAGTCGCAATGGCATGTGGCGTGGTTGGTATGATGGGCAATGGATGGGATGGTGCGAGCCACCTCCCGTGACGTCAGTGCTGCTCGTGCTGTGGTGCGTCCCCCCTACACTTCCATCTGACTTGTGCCATGCTAGACGTTGAGGTTCTATTGCCTGCGTGATATGACCAGGAGGAGCGCGAGGAGACCTCTCACACACCATGCTCCACTGCCATCCCGTGCCCTGTATCGCCTTTGCGGATTGACTATGTTGGGGTTACACCTGGTCGACTGGGGCTGTGTGTGCCTTGTCAGGGGCATGGCGGGCGCACAACAGGATCCAGCTTGTCCACAGAGGGTGGGCTGAGGTGCGCCTGGTACCGCTTTGTACGTGTGCCCGGCTGCTGTGCACACACGTGTTCACTGCCCCCCCGACAGGTGTCCTCTCACAATGCCCAGGGAAGCGGTGGTGTACTGTACATGACCCCTCCCAACACGGCGTGCTCCAACTTGGCATGTGCGCATCTACCCGTCGCACCCACCCACCTGAGCACTGCGTCCATACGACTTCACACGACACATGTGTGTCTTCCACAGTAGTGCTACTCATTTGCGTTGACATCCAATACCAGTGGACTACATGGTCATGTCACGACTGCCGTGTACTTCACATACTCTCATCCTCTCTCATTCGTACTTGTGAAATGAGTCAGCGGAGACAGTTTTGGTTTCAAACATTATATTGAGTCTTCTGTCCTCTGTGATGCAGTATAGTGGACACTACTGGCAGCGGGATACATGTTGAGGATATACTGAGCATGATTGCAAATGGGATAGGGTGTGGGGTTACATGTGATTGGCTGTTGCATGTGGGATGTGGGCTTCAGAGTGACATCTGCTTGGCCAAGGCTGTGCTAATGTACATTTACGTATAGCTGCGGAGCTGCGGACTTTGACACAGACGGTATACATGTAGCCTACCAGACCGCTTGGCATCATGGGCACAGTCCATCTCAGTTCCATGTGACAGGTTTGCTGCGGTTGTTCCTCATGCACGCGTGCATGTGAGATGACATCAGGGCATGTGCTTGCGTGCATGCAGCAGCGTGCCACTTGTTGTTGCACTGTGGTGGTTACTGGACATGTCACAGTCACTGGGGTCGTGTTGTTGTTGTATGCACTTGTCGTCCATGCAAAGGTCCTGGTATGGGATTCCCGGGGCGGGGGTGGGAGGGGTGCAGCACCCACAGACTCCAGGCGACCTATTCATGTCCACTGAGCGGTGTGTGTGTCCATGGGCGCTGGATCCATGTCGTGTCCTGGTTGTTCGTGCAGTTCCGTCCATGTGGGTGCGATACACAGAGCCCATGCCACTGCCTCCCACGATGCATGCGGTGTTCCTGGATGTGATGGGGAACAGTGTGCATGTCCCGGTCATATCCGATGTCATGGCGATGTCGTTGATGGTGTGGTTACAGTTGCCGGTCGTTTGGTATGGCTGTTGTGGTGGTGACTGGCCAGTCCGTGCGGAAGCTAAGCATGGGTGCGGGGTTGGACATCATAGGTCACTCGGGGAACCTGCGTTGTGGTCCGACGTATTTACAGGTTGTCAGGTATGCGATGCCGTCCAGCAGGGCTTCCATGTCATTGGTGGTGTACATGTTTGCCAGCCAATGAAGCGGATGGTGGCTGTCAAGGTGTTGTTCGTAGGTTGTCCCTTGGAGGACCATGATGGGGCATGCTGGGTGACATTCGATGTAGCTGTTATCGATGATCCGTCGTGTGGAGGCACAGTGGTCCCATTTCAGTGCGGGTGCGATGTTGGCCACATACGCCATGCCCCCATAGGCAGAGCAGGCCCTGTCATGTGCCTCCAGAGGGAGGAGTAGTGGTAGCAGGTCCGCCTTCAGACATGCCGGGTTGGAGAGGCATATCTCGACGGGATGCTGGTAGGGACACCTCCGACAGTAGAAGACGGGCATGACGCAGCTGAACAATGTGATGCGGTAAGTCAGTCGGTAACTTACGTTCAGCAGGGACAGGAGATCGCATCCCAATGTATGGCACAGGTTGGTTTTGTACAGCTTGAGCTGTTCGGCGTAGTTGGGTAGGTGTGTTGCGGTTGCCATTTCGCAGCGGTTCGTTGAGGTGGCGTGCTCCGGCTGTGTGTGCAGTCTGCAATGTGCACGCTCCGGGGTTGCTGTGAGCTCTGTGTAGTCGTAGGGAGACAGGACTTGTGTTCTGTTGGCTTGTTTGGAGGACACGGGCCCTCTTCCCACATGCTTCTCAGACAGTTCAAGGTCAGTGCTGTGTGACTCCTTCCAATTAACTTGCATGTGGCCGACATGGGGGAGTGTTTTCTTCTTTCTTCCCCGTCCGTTGTGTGCTTCTGTGATATGCGCTATCTGCCGTGTGGTCGGTCTCCTCGGCATGCCTGTGTTGGTCTATTCTTGGACAATGGCTGTATTCACCGGCTTCTGTCGTAGGGCTGTGGTTTCGGAGTTGGAATGGAAGGTCATTCAGTGCTGTCTGCTCTCCCTTGTGTGGGCGGCAGGCTGCCTTTCCGCTCTGCGTTGGGCCTTGTGTGTGGATGTTATTCTTGGGCCACCTGTTGTCGGTCCCCGGGCTCTTTGGTGTTCCGTTTTATATGTCTTGTTCATATGTGCAGGGTGGTATGGGTGTTTCTGTGTGGTACTGGCGTTCCTCTTCCCGAAGGGGCCCTGCTTCTCCTAGTTGGTGTTGCCGCCGCTGTGTGCTACGCCATGTTTGTTACACTGGGGTGTGTCCTGCTGTTGCGTGTCTTCACTGACATGTGTGCGTCGGTTGTGTGGCGTTGGGTGTTGTCCGTGAATTGGGCGTTGGGGACATGTCTGTGGCCGGCCTGTCACGTGTCATGTGCGTTCGGGGTGGGGCTGATGTGTGTGCTGCTTGGTTGTGTCCCTGTGTCTGTGTGCGACGCATGCATGGCGCTGCGGTTGGCCTCTGCGTTGTGCGCATGTGTGGCGGCGTCATCGGCGCTTTGGGGCCGTGACGGGGTGGTTGGTTCCTAGTCCCAGGTGGTGTGTACACATGTGTTCTGCGATGTTACGATTTGGCCTGTGTGTCATATGTGGATGCGATGGTGGATGTGTTGTGTACACGCGCTGGTGGGGGGTTGTCCGCTTTTCCGCCCTTGCACTGTGTGCGCTGTTTGCGTGCACTTGTTGTGTGTGTGCCTACCTGCGTCTCCGCGGTACGTTGCGTCCTTGGTGGTGCATCAGCAGGAGCATGGGGACGGCCTGCAGTGCTGGATTCATGCTCGGGGAGCCGCTTTTTCGTTGTCCGTGCTCGGCGTCCGTGTTACCGCTTCGGTTTGTCGTACGGTATCTCTTGGCCGTGGGAGCCGTTTGTTTGCGGCATCGTAATTTATGCGCCGGGCGGGACGTGTTTCGTCGGACGGTGTGTGTCAGTTGGGCAGCGCCGCTACGTGTACGGGCGCACTTTGATGGCGGACGGTGTTGCTGGCTTGCCGGCGGTGTTTGGCCTGCTTTTCGCATCGTAATTGGGCGGGCGTGTGGACTGCTGCGTGCCGGCGGTAACTGGTGCTTTTTGCATCCGCCAGCACGGCGGTTGTGCTTCCGCCCGCCATCGTAATGGGCCCCTTAGTATGTATTTTAAATGTATGTGCTCTATTTTTTGCCTAAGTATTGCATTTGTTTTTAATATACGTGTTACATTTTTAGAAGTTATTATTTTTATTAAATTTTGCGTTTTAGTTCCCTAGCGGGTTGTGGGTTTATAAGGGAATAGGGTGGGAAGTAATTTAATTATAATAAATTGAATATTAATTTTTATTTATTAGTATTTATTTATTTTTTAATTTTATAGTGTTAATTGTGGGAATTAATTTATAATTAATTAATTGCGACCCACCACCACCCGCAACAGGCTCCCCGCCGGAGCTGGAGCAAGATCACCGCCGAGCAGCTCACCGCCTCCCTCAGCCAGAACACACCCACCGACACAACGGACCCAAACGAAGCAGCCAGCAACCTCGCCAAGTGGCTGACCGCCTGCGCCGACGACCTCGCACCACTAAAAAACCCTCCCAGCAGACCCGGAAGCAAGAAAACCCCTTGGTTCACCAACGAACTCAAGGAATCCAAGAAGAACTGCCGCACTCTCGAGAAAACCTGGCGACTCGTCCAGACCACAGACAACAGGACCGCCCTCAAGCACGCCACCCGCAAACACCACCAGCTGATCCGTGCCACCAAGAAGTCGGCACTCAAAGAACGACTGGACAACAACGCCCATGACAGCAAGGAACTTTTCAGCATCGTCAAAGAGTTCTCCAACCCCAGCGCCGGAAACAACGACATCACCCCCTCGCAAGACCTCTGCAACTCACTCTCCGCGTTCTTCCACCGCAAGATCACCGACATACACAACAGCTTCGACGCACAAACAACGCACCCTACCGCCGAACCAATGCCCGCCACCACCACCCTCTGCAACTGGACCCCGATCAACACCGAAGACACCACCCGCACGATGAACTCCATCCACTCCGGATCACCAACCGACCCCTGCCCACACCACGTCTTCAACAAAGCCGACGCCACCATCGCACCCCATCTCCGGGACATCATCAACTCCTCCTTCCACACCGCCACCTTCCCGGAGAGCTGGAAGCACGCCGAGCTTACCGCCCTCCTGAAGAAACCAACGGCGGACCCCACCGACCTCAAGAACTACCGCCCCATCTCGCTCCTTCCGTTTCCGGCCAAAGTCATCGAGAAGACCGTCAACAGACAGCTTGCCGCCTTCCTCGAGACGAATGGATCCCTCGACCCCTCGCAGTCCGGGTTTCGGGCCAACCACAGCACCGAGACCGCCCTTATCGCAGCCACCGACGACATCAGAACCCTAACCGACAACGGGGAAACAGCTGCCCTCATCCTCCTGGACCTCTCCGCGGCGTTCGACACCGTCTGCCACCGCACCCTAGTGAAGCGCCTCAGCAACATCGGAATCCGAGAGAAAGCACTGGAATGGATCATCTCGTTCCTCGCCGGAAGAACCCAGAGAGTCCGCCTCTCCCCGTTCAGATCCGAAGCCACCGAAGTCATCTGCGGCGTTCCACAAGGATCCTCACTCAGCCCGACCCTCTTCAACGTCTACATGAGCCCCCTCGCAGCCATCGCACGCCGACACAACCTCAACATCATCTCCTACGCCGACGACACCCAGCTGATCCTCTCCCTCACCAACGACCCCACCACCGCCAGAGCCAACCTGCACGACGGGATGAGAGACGTCGCCGACTGGATGAGGAACAGCCGCCTTAAACTGAACTCAGACAAGACGGAAGTCCTCATCCTGGGCTCATCACCCTCCGCCTGGGACGACTCCTGGTGGCCCCCGGCCCTGGGCACCGCACCCAAGCCAACGGACCACGCACGCAACCTGGGCTTCATCCTGGACTCCTCCCTGTCGATGACCAGACAAGTCAACGCCGTCTCATCTTCATGCTTCAACACCCTGCGCATGCTCCGCAAGATCTTCAGATGGATCCCCACTGAAACCAGGAAGACCGTCACCCAGGCACTCGTCACCAGCCGACTGGACTATGGGAACACCCTCTACGCCGGAACCACAGCCAAACTTCAAAAGAGACTCCAGCGCATCCAGAACGCCTCCGCACGACTCATCCTGGACATCCCCCGACACAGCCACATCACCGTACACCTGAAAGACCTGCACTGGCTCCCCGTCAGCAAGAGAATCACGTTCAGACTCCTCACCCACGCACACAAGGCCCTCCACGACCTGGGCCCAAAGTACCTCAACGACCGCATGTCCTTCTACACGCCCACACGCCAGCTACGATCAACCAGCCACGCCCTCGCCACCGTACCACGCATCCGCAGAACCACCGCCGGAGGAAGATCCTTCTCCTACCTGGCGGCCAAGACCTGGAACTCCCTCCCCACTCACCTTCGGCGAACCCAGGACCATCTCGCCTTCAGGAAGCAGCTCAAGACCTGGCTGTTCGAGCAGTAACTTACCCCCTCCCCCAGCGCCTTGAGACCCTCCCGGGTGAGTAGCGCGCTCTATAAATGCCGTGATTGATTG
>CAWUFW010031731.1:0-15046 GCA_963921515.1 Calotriton arnoldi | reverse complement strand
CTTCGTTCAGTTGTGCTTGAATCATGTTTGAGAGAAAACTATTTTCACATGCTTGTCCCATACAGTTTTGGAAGGTGCCCCAGAAGCTAAAATGAGAGCATATTTTCTGTAAATTCACATTATCTTTCTCAGTCATGTGAGAATGAAGTCTGACATTCTCAGTAAAACATGTACATCCAACAAGGGCAGAGACTGTCAGTTGATTCCTTTGTGTTCTACTGCAGCGTCCCAGAGTGTTCTAAAGAACAACTAGAGTGCTAACAGCCTTACTTATGACAAAAGTATGGCACACCTGAAGCCATCTTGATTGGAATAAACTGGTAACACTTAAAACATTTAATTTAAAAAGGAACAAAATGATGGGGTTCATCTTGTCATAGAAATTATGGTTAGTGCTCTGGAAAGAAAAATTAGGACATGTTTCAAGTGTGATCTCAAATATCTTCCTGTTAGATGCCTTTTTGTTCTACTGCAGCTTCCCAGAGTGTTCTAAAGAACAACTAGAGCGCTAACAGTCTTACTTATGACAAAAGTATGGCACACCTGAAGCCATCTTGATTGGAATAAACTGGTAACACTTAAAACATTTAATTTAAAAAGGAACAAAATGATGGGGTTCATTTTGTCATAGAAATTATGGTTAGTGCTGTAGAAAGAAAAATTAGGACATGTTTCAAGTGTGATCTCAAATATCTTCCTGTTATATTTCAGCAGGAGCAGCCTGTCAGTTGATGCCTTTGTGTTCTACTACAGCTTCCCAGAGTGTTCTAAAGAACAACTAGAGCGCTAACAGTCTTACTTATGACAAAAGTATGGCACACCTGAAGCCATCTTGATTGGAATAAACTGGTAACACTTAAAACATTTAATTTAAAAAGGAACAAAATGAGGGGGTTCATTTTGCCATAGAAATTATGGTTAGTGCTGTAGAAAGAAAAATTAGGACATGTTTTAAGTGAGATCTCAAATATCTTCCTGTTATATTTCAACAGGAGCAGCCTGTCAGTTGATGCCTTTGTGTTCTACTGCGGCTTCCCAGAGTGTTCTAAAGAACAACTAGAGTGCTAACAGCCTTACTTATGACAAAAGTATGGCACACCTGAAGCCATCTTGATTGGAATAAACTGGTAACACTTAAAACATTTAATTTAAAAAGGAGCAAAATGAGGGGTTCATTTTGCCATAGAAATTATGGTTAGTGCTGCAAAAAGAAAATTTAGTGCATGTTTTAAGTGAGATCTCAAATCCTCTTCTATTTCATTAGAAAATTCTGACATGCAGACTGAAACAAACACTTTCAATACCAGCTGTAGACTTCCAGTTAACTCCTTGGTGAGCAGTAGCTTTTCTACAGTGATCTAATGAACAACTAGAGTGCTAACATTCTGAATTTATGGCAAATGTGTGACACATCTGAATGCCTTCTTGATGGAATCAAAGTAAAAAACTGAAAGCATTTCCTACTGAGGAGACTGCAGTAAATGAGGAAATTAGGAAACTTCATAACAAAGAAGTCTTCCAAAATGGCCACCAGTGAAAAAAGAGCCCAAATGTAGCACAAATATTACCCAGATGTAGCCCACATATAGCCCAATGACAAAAGTGTGCAAAACACTTTTTATTTTTAGTTTTTGCAGTTTTATGTAGTGCAGACTGGTCAGGTATTGGAGCGTTGCATCTTAAAACATGACCCCCTACACTACAAAAACACCACTGCACTACCCTAAACCCTAAAACACTACCCCAGCACGACCCCCTACACTACACAAGCACCACTGCACTATCCTAAACCCTAAAACACTACCCACAGCATGACCCCCTACACTACACAAACACCACTGCACAACCCTAAACCCTAAAACACTACCCCAACACCACTGCACTGACCTAAATCCTAAAACACTACCCCCAGCACGACCCCCTACACTACCGAAACACCACTGCACTACCCTAAAACATGACCCCTACACTACACAAACACCACTGCACTACCCTAAACCTAAAACACTACCCCCAGCACGACCCCTACATTACACAAGCACCACTGCACTACCCTAAACCCTAAAACACTACCCCCAGCACGACCCCCTACACTACACAAACACCACTGCACTACCTTAAACCCTAAAACACTACCCACAGCACGACCCCTACACTACCCAAACACCACTGCACTAACCTAAATCCTAAAACACTACCCCCAGCACGACCCCCTACACTACCCAAACACCACTGCACTACCCTAAAACATGACCACCTACACTACACAAACACCACTACACTACCCTAAACCCTAAAACACTACCCCCAGCACGACCCCCTACACTACACAAGCACCACTGCACTACCCTAAACCCTAAAACACTACCCCAAGCACGACCCCCTACACTGCCCGAACACCACTGCACTGCCCTAAACCCTGAAACACCAGCCCCTGCACGACCCCCTACACTGCCCGAACACCACTGCACTGCCCTAAACCCTGAAACACATACCCTAGCACGACCCCTACACTGCCCGAACACCACTGCACTGCCCTAAACCCTGAAACACGACCCCCTACACTGCCCGAACACCACTGCACTGCCCTAAACCCTGAAACACTACCCCCAGCAAGACCTCCTACACTGCCCGAACAGCACTGCACTGCCCTAAACCCTGAAACATCACCCCCAGCAAGACCCCTACACTGCCCGAACACCACTGCCCTAAACCCTGAAACACCACCCCCAGCATGACCCCCTACACTGCCCGAACACCACTGCACTGCCCTAAACCCTGAAACACCACCCCCAGCATGACCCCCTACACTGCCCGAACACCACTGCACTGCCCTAAACCCTGAAACACCACCCCTGCACGACCCCCTACACTGCCCGAACACTACTGCACTGCCCTAAACCCTGAAACACCATCCCCAGCACGACCCCCTACACTGCACGAACACCACTGCACTGCCCTAAACCCTGAAACACGACCCCCAGCAAGACCCCCTACACTGCCCGAACACCACTGCACTGCCCTAAACCATGAAACACCACCCCCAGCAAGACCCCCTACACTGCCCGAACACCACTGCCCTAAACCCTGAAACACCACCCACAGCAAGACCCCCTACACTGCCCAAACACCACTGCACTGCCCTAAACCCTGAAACACCAGCCCCAGCACGACCCCTACACTGCCCGAACACCACTGCACTGTCCGAAACCCTGAAACACCACCCCCTGCACGACCCCCTACACTGCCCGAACACCACTGCACTGCCCTAAACCCTGAAACACCACCCCCAGCACAACCCCTACACTGCCTGAACACAACTGCACTGCCCTAAACCCTGAAACACCACCCCCTGCACGATCCCCTACACTGCCCGAACACTACTGCACTGTCCTAAACCCTGAAACACCACCCCCAGCACGACCCCCTACACTGCACGAACACTACTGCACTGCCCTAAACCCCGAAACACTACCCCCAGCAAGACCCCCTACACTGCCCGAACACCACTGCCCTAAACCCTGAAACACCACCCCCAGCAAGACCCCCTACACTGCCCGTACACCACTGCACTGCCCTAAACCCTGAAACCCCACCCCCAGCACGACCCCTACACTGCCCGAACACCACTGCACTGCCCTAAACCCTGAAACACCACCCCCAGCACGACCCCCTACACTGCCCGAACACCACTGCACTGCCCAAAACCATGAAACACCAGCCCCAGCACGACCCCCTACACTGCCCGAACACCACTGCACTGCCCTAAACCCTGAAACACCACCCCCAGCACGACCCCCTACACTGCCCGAACACCACTGCACTGCCCTAAACCCTGAAACACCAGCCCCAGCACAACCCCGTACACTGCCCGAACACCACTGCACTGCCCTAAACCCTGAAACACCAGCCCCAGCACGACCGCCTACACTGTCCGAAAACGACTGCACTGCCCTAAACCCTGAAACACCAGCCCCAGCACGACCCCCTACACTGCCCGAACACCACTGCCCTGCCCGAAACCCTGAAACACCAGCCCCAGCAAGACCCCCTACACTGCCCGAACACCACTGCACTGCCCTAAACCCTGAAACACCACCCCCAGCAAGACCCCCTACACTGCCCGAACACCACTGCACTAAAGCCTGAAACACCACCCCCAGCAAGACCACCTACACTGGCCGAACACCACTGCACTGCCCTAAACCCTGAAACACCACCCCCTGCACGACCCCCTACACTGCCCGAACACCACTGCACTGCCCTAAACCCTGAAACACCACCCCTCAGCACGACACCCTACACTGCCCGAACACCACTGCACTGCCCTAAACCCTGAAACACCACCCCCAGCAAGACCCCCTACACTGCCAGAACACCACTGCACTGCCCTAAACCCTGAAACACCACCCCCTGCACGACCTCCTACACTGCCGGAACACCACTGCACTGCCCTAAACCCTGAAACACCACCCCCAGCACGACCCCCTACACTGCCCGAACACCACTGCACTGCCCTAAACCCTGAAACATCAACCCCAGCAAGACCCCCTACACTGCCTGAACACCACTGCCCTAAACCCTGAAACACCACCCCCTACACTGCACGAACACCACTGCACTGCCCTAAACCCTGAAACACCACCTCCAGCAAAACCCCCTACACTGCCTGAACACCATTGCTCTGCCCTAAATCCTGAAACACTAGCCCCAGCATGACCCCCTACACTGCCCAAACACCATTGCACTGCCCTAAACCCTGAAACACCACCCCCAGCACGACCCCCTACACTGCCCGAACACCACTGCACTGCCCTAAACCCTGAAACACCAGCCCCAGCAAGACCCCCTACACTGCCCGAACACCACTGCACTGCCCTAGACTCTGAAACACCATCCCCAGCAAGACCCCCTACACTGCCCGAACACCACTGCACTGCCCTAAACCCTGAAACACCAGCCCTAGCACGACCCCCTACACTGCCCGAACACCACTGCACTGCCCTAAACCCTGAAACACCAGCCCCAGCACGACCACCTACACTGCCCGAACACCACTGCACTGCCCTAAACCCTGAAACACCAGCCCCAGCACAACCCCCTACACTGCCCGAACACCACTGCACTGCCCTAAACCCTGAAACACCAGCCCCAGCACGACCCCCTACACTGCCCGAACACCACTGCACTGTCCGAAACCCTGAAACACCACCCCCTGCACGACCCCCTACACTGCCCGAACACCACTGCACTGCCCTAAACCCTGAAACACCACCCCCAGCACAACCCCCTACACTGCCTGAACACCACTGCACTGTCCGAAACCCTGAAACACCACCCCCTGCACGACCCCCTACACTGCCCGAACACCACTGCACTGCCCTAAACCCTGAAACACCAGCCCCAGCACAACCCCTACACTGCCTGAACACCACTGCACTGCCCTAAACCCTGAAACCCCCACCCCCTGCACGATCCCCTACACTGCCCGAACACTACTGCACTGTCCTAAACCCTGAAACACCACCCCCAGCACGACCCCCTACACTGCACGAACACCACTGCACTGCCCTAAACCCCGAAACACTACCCCCAGCAAGACCCCCTACACTGCCCGAACACCACTGCCCTAAACCCTGAAACACCACCCCCAGCAAGACCCCCTACACTGCCCGTACACCACTGCACTGCCCTAAACCCTGAAACACCACCCCCAGCACGACCCCTACACTGCCCGAACACCACTGCACTGCCCTAAACCCTGAAACACCACCCCCAGCACGACCCCTACACTGCCCGAACACCACTGCACTGCCCTAAACCATGAAACACCAGCCCCAGCACGACCCCCTACACTGCCCGAACACCACTGCACTGCCCTAAACCCTGAAACACCACCCCCAGCACGACCCCCTACACTGCCCGAACACCACTGCACTGCCCTAAACCCTGAAACACCAGCCCCAGCACAACCCCGTACACTGCCCGAACACCACTGCACTGCCCTAAACCCTGAAACACCAGCCCCAGCACGACCGCCTACACTGCCCGAAAACGACTGCACTGCCCTAAACCCTGAAACACCAGCCCCAGCACGACCCCCTACACTGCCCGAACACCACTGCCCTGCCCGAAACCCTGAAACACCAGCCCCAGCAAGACCCCCTACACTGCCCGAACACCACTGCACTGCCCTAAACCCTGAAACACCACCCCCAGCAAGACCCCTACACTGCCCGAACACCACTGCACTAAAGCCTGAAACACCACCCCCAGCAAGACCACCTACACTGGCCGAACACCACTGCACTGCCCTAAACCCTGAAACACCACCCCTGCACGACCCCCTACACTGCCCGAACACCACTGCACTGCCCTAAACCCTGAAACACCACCCCTCAGCACGACACCCTACACTGCCTGAACACCACTGCACTGCCCTAAACCCTGAAACACCACCCCCAGCAAGACCCCCTACACTGCCCGAACACCACTGCACTGCCCTAAACCCTGAAACACCACCCCCTGCACGACCTCCTACACTGCCGGAACACCACTGCACTGCCCAAAACCCTGAAACACCACCCCCAGCACGACCCCCTACACTGCCCGAACACCACTGCACTGGCCTAAACCCTGAAACATCAACCCCAGCAATACCCCCTACACTGCCTGAACACCACTGCCCTAAACCCTGAAACACCACCCCCTACACTGCCCGAACACCACTGCACTGCCCTAAACCATGAAACACCAGCCCCAGCACGACCCCCTACACTGCCCGAACACCACTGCACTGCCCTAAACCCTGAAACACCACCCCCAGCACGACCCCCTACACTGCCCGAACACCACTGCACTGCCCTAAACCCTGAAACACCAGCCCCAGCACAACCCCGTACACTGCCCGAACACCACTGCACTGCCCTAAACCCTGAAACACCAGCCCCAGCACGACCGCCTACACTGCCCGAAAACGACTGCACTGCCCTAAACCCTGAAACACCAGCCCCAGCACGACCCCTACACTGCCGGAACACCACTGCCCTGCCCGAAACCCTGAAACACCAGCCCCTGCACGACCTCCTACACTGCCGGAACACCACTGCACTGCCCTAAACCCTGAAACACCAGCCCCAGCACGACCGCCTACACTGCCCGAAAACGACTGCACTGCCCTAAACCCTGAAACACCAGCCCCAGCACGACCCCCTACACTGCCCGAACACCACTGCCCTGCCCAAAACCCTGAAACACCACCCCCTGCACGACCTCCTACACTGCCGGAACACCACTGCACTGCCCTAAACCCTGAAACACCACCCCCAGCACGACCCCCTACACTGCCCGAACACCACTGCACTGCCCTAAACCCTGAAACATCAACCCCAGCAAGACCCCCTACACTGCCTGAACACCACTGCCCTAAACCCTGAAACACCACCCCCTACACTGCACGAACACCACTGCACTGCCCTAAACCCTGAAACACCACCTCCAGCAAAACCCCTACACTGCCTGAACACCATTGCTCTGCCCTAAATCCTGAAACACTAGCCCCAGCATGACCCCCTACACTGCCCAAACACCATTGCACTGCCCTAAACCCTGAAACACCACCCCCAGCACGACCCCCTACACTGCCCGAACACCACTGCACTGCCCTAAACCCTGAAACACCAGCCCCAGCAAGACCCCCTACACTGCCCGAACACCACTGCACTGCCCTAGACTCTGAAACACCATCCCCAGCAAGACCCCTACACTGCCCGAACACCACTGCACTGCCCTAAACCCTGAAACACCAGCCCTAGCACTACCCCCTACACTGCCCGAACACCACTGCACTGCCCTAAACCCTGAAACACCAGCCCCAGCACGACCACCTACACTGCCCGAACACCACTGCACTGCCCTAAACCCTGAAACACCAGCCCCAGCACAACCCCCTACACTGCCCGAACACCACTGCACTGCCCTAAACCCTGAAACACCAGCCCCAGCACGACCCCCTACACTGCCCGAACACCACTGCACTGTCCAAAACCCTGAAACACCACCCCCTGCACGACCCCCTACACTGCCCGAACACCACTGCACTGCCCTAAACCCTGAAACACCACCCCCAGCACAACCCCCTACACTGCCTGAACACCACTGCACTGCCCTAAACCCTGAAACACCACCCCCTGCACGATCCCCTACACTGCCCGAACACTACTGCACTGTCCTAAACCCTGAAACACCACCCCCAGCACGACCCCCTACACTGCACGAACACCACTGCACTGCCCTAAACCCCGAAACACTACCCCCAGCAAGACCCCCTACACTGCCCGAACACCACTGCCCTAAACCCTGAAACACCACCCCCAGCAAGACCCCCTACACTGCCCGTACACCACTGCACTGCCCTAAACCCTGAAACACCACCCCCAGCACGACCCCCTACACTGCCCGAACACCACTGCACTGCCCTAAACCCTGAAACACCACCCCCAGCACGACCCCCTACACTGCCCGAACACCACTGCACTGCCCTAAACCATGAAACACCAGCCCCAGCACGACCCCCTACACTGCCCGAACACCACTGCACTGCCCTAAACCCTGAAACACCACCCCCAGCACGACCCCCTACACTGCCCGAACACCACTGCACTGCCCTAAACCCTGAAACACCAGCCCCAGCACAACCCCGTACACTGCCCGAACACCACTGCACTGCCCTAAACCCTGAAACACCAGCCCCAGCACGACCGCCTACACTGCCCAAAAACGACTGCACTGCCCTAAACCCTGAAACACCAGCCCCAGCATGACCCCCTACACTGCCCGAACACCACTGCCCTGCCCGAAACCCTGAAACACCAGCCCCAGCAAGACCCCCTACACTGCCCGAACACCACTGCACTGCCCTAAACCCTGAAACACCACCCCCAGCAAGACCCCCTACACTGCCCGAACACCACTGCACTAAAGCCTGAAACACCACCCCCAGCAAGACCACCTACACTGGCCGAACACCACTGCACTGCCCTAAACCCTGAAACACCACCCCCTGCACGACCCCCTACACTGCCCGAACACCACTGCACTGCCCTAAACCCTGAAACACCACCCCTCAGCACGACACCCTACACTGCCTGAACACCACTGCACTGCCCTAAACCCTGAAACACCACCCCCAGCAAGACCCCCTACACTGCCCGAACACCACTGCACTGCCCTAAACCCTGAAACACCACCCCCTGCACGACCTCCTACACTGCCGGAACACCACTGCACTGCCCAAAACCCTGAAACACCACCCCCAGCACGACCCCCTACACTGCCCGAACACCACTGCACTGCCCTAAACCCTGAAACATCAACCCCAGCAAGACCCCCTACACTGCCTGAACACCACTGCCCTAAACCCTGAAACACCACCCCCTACACTGCCCGAACACCACTGCACTGCCCTAAACCATGAAACACCAGCCCCAGCACGACCCCCTACACTGCCCGAACACCACTGCACTGCCCTAAACCCTGAAACACCACCCCCAGCACGACCCCCTACACTGCCCGAACACCACTGCACTGCCCTAAACCCTGAAACACCAGCCCCAGCACAACCCCGTACACTGCCCGAACACCACTGCACTGCCCTAAACCCTGAAACACCAGCCCCAGCACGACCGCCTACACTGCCCGAAACGACTGCACTGCCCTAAACCCTGAAACACCAGCCCCAGCACGACCCCCTACACTGCCCGAACACCACTGCCCTGCCCGAAACCCTGAAACACCAGCCCCAGCAAGACCCCCTACACTGCCCGAACACCACTGCACTGCCCTAAACCCTGAAACACCACCCCCAGCAAGACCCCCTACACTGCCCGAACACCACTGCACTAAAGCCTGAAACACCACCCCCAGCAAGACCACCTACACTGGCCGAACACCACTGCACTGCCCTAAACCCTGAAACACCACCCCCTGCACGACCCCCTACACTGCCCGAACACCACTGCACTGCCCTAAACCCTGAAACACCACCCCCAGCAAGACCCCCTACACTGCCCGAACACCACTGCACTGCCCTAAACCCTGAAACACCACCCCCTGCACGACCTCCTACACTGCCGGAACACCACTGCACTGCCCTAAACCCTGAAACACCACCCCCAGCACGACCCCCTACACTGCCCGAACACCACTGCACTGCCCTAAACCCTGAAACATCAACCCCAGCAAGACCCCCTACACTGCCTGAACACCACTGCCCTAAACCCTGAAACACCACCCCCTACACTGCACGAACACCACTGCACTGCCCTAAACCCTGAAACACCACCTCCAGCAAAACCCCCTACACTGCCTGAACACCATTGCTCTGCCCTAAATCCTGAAACACTAGCCCCAGCATGACCCCCTACACTGCCCAAACACCATTGCACTGCCCTAAACCCTGAAACACCACCCCCAGCACGACCCCCTACACTGCCCGAACACCACTGCACTGCCCTAAACCCTGAAACGCCAGCCCCAGCAAGACCCCCTACACTGCCCGAACACCACTGCACTGCCCTAGACTCTGAAACACCATCCCCAGCAAGACCCCTACACTGCCCGAACACCACTGCACTGCCCTAAACCCTGAAACACCAGCCCTAGCACGACCCCCTACACTGGCCGAACACCACTGCACTGCCCTAAACCCTGAAACACCAGCCCCAGCACGACCACCTACACTGCCCGAACACCACTGCACTGCCCTAAACCCTGAAACACCAGCCCCAGCACAACCCCCTACACTGCCCGAACACCACTGCACTGCCCTAAACCCTGAAACACCAGCCCCAGCACGACCCCCTACACTGCCCGAACACCACTGTACTGCCCTAAACCCTGAAACACCAGCCCCAGCACGACCCCCTACACTGCCCGAACACCACTGCACTGCCCTATACCCTGAAACACCACCCCCTGCATGACCCCCTACACTGCCCGAACACCACTGCACTGCCCTAAACCCTGAAACACCACCCCCTGCAGCACCCCCTACACTGCCCGAACACCACTGCACTGCCCTAAACCCTGAAACACCATCCCCTGCACCGCCCCTACACTGCCCGAACACCACTGCACTGCCCTAAACCCTGAAACACCACCCCCAGCACGACCCCCTTTACTGCTTGAACACCACTGCACTGCCCCAAACCCTGAAACACCACCCCCAGCACGACCCCATACACTGCCCGAACACCACTGCCCTAAACCCTGAAACACCACCCCCTGCACGACCCCCTACACTGCCCGAACACCACTGCACTGCCCTAAACCCTGAAACACCACCCCCTACACTGCCCAAACACCACTGCACTGCCCTAAACCCTGAAACACCACTCCCAGCACAACCCCCTACACTGCCCGAACACCACTGCACTGCCCTAAACCCTAGAACACCACCCCCAGCATTACCCCCTACACTGCCCAAACACCACTGCACTGCCCTAAACCCTAAAACACTACCCCCAGCACGACCCCCTACACTACCCGAACACCACTGCACTACCCTAAACCCTAAAATACTACCCCCAGCACAACCCCCTACACTACCTGAACACGACTGCACTGCCCTAAACCCTCAAACACTCCCCCCAGCACGACCCCCTACACTACCCGAACACCACTGCACTGCCCTAAACCCTAAAACACTCCCCCAGCACGACCCCCTACACTACCCGAACACCACTGCACTGCCCTAAACCCTAAAACACTCCCCCAGCATGACCCCCTACACTACCCAAACACCACTGCACTGCCCTAAACCCTAAAACACTACCCCCCGCATGACCCCCTACACTACCCAAACACCAATGCACTACCCTAAACCCTAAAACACTACCCCCCGCATGACCCCCTACACTACCCTAAACCCTAAAACACTACCCGCGCACGACTCCCTACACTACCCAAAGACCACTGCACTACCCTAAACCCTAAAACACGACCTCCTACACTACACAAACACCACTGCACTACCCTAAACCCTAAAACACTACCCCCTACACTACACAAACACCACTGCACTAACCTAAACCCTAAAACACTACCCCCAGCAGTACCCCTACACTACCCAAACACCACTGCACTACCCTAAATCACTACCCCCAGCACGACCCCCTACACTACCCAAACACCACTGCACTACCCTAAACCCTAAAACACTACCCCCAGCACGACCCCTACACTACCCAAACACCACTGCACTACCCTAAACCCTAAAACACTCCCCCAGCACGACTCCCTACACTACCCAAACACTACTGCACTACCCTAAACCCTAAATCTACCCCCAGCATGACCCCCTACACTACACAAACACAACTGCACTACCCTAAACCCTAAAACACTACCCCCAGCACGACCCTCTTCACTACCTAAACACAACTGCACAATTTGTTACAGGCGTTGCAACGCAGGCCTGTGGTGCTTACTGGAAGTACCTAGTGGGCTAGTTGGGCCCCAGGGACCCTCAGAATTCAAGGGGACTTAATCCCGCAACTTAAAACGCTCCACGGGGTGCGTTTGCACACATGTCACCTCAGGCCCCCCCTCCCTTCACCACTGTGCAAACGCGCCCTGTAGCGCGTTTTAAGAGGTAGTTTTAATCCCCCTGCCCTATTATGTACTAGGGACTTGCAGAGGAGGTCATGCTAATCACAGGGGTACCCCAACGCATAGTGTTCCCTAGTGTATGTAGGTGTTTTCACTGTATTCTAAGTGTCTTTTAGCATAGCACTGGCTCTGGTTAGTCAGAGTCAGTTACCACCAGTACCCGTCTGAAAAAGTTGTGGGCACAGGATGATTTTGCAACAAGGCCTCTTTCTGCTCCTCTGTTGGTTCTTTCTGCACATCTTTTGCTTCTTTCTGTGCGTTTTTTCTTCTTTCTTCACATGTCCTACCTCTGTAGGCATAGTTAGAAACTAGCATTTAAAAAAACCTTTGAAATTCACTTAAAAAATCATAGGTTTCAGGCACGTTATAGTTAGAAATTAGCATTTAAAAAACCTTTGAAATTCACTGAAAAAACCATAGGTTTCAGACACGTTATAGTTAGAAATTAGCATTTAAAAAACCTTTGAAATTCACTGAAAAAACCATAGGTTTTAGGGACAGTTATAGTTAGTTGGACATTTCACTCGTACAAAACCATAGAAATTCCCCGTTATAGTTAGTTCAGCTAACTATAACTCGCGCCCACAATGCACTGCTGATGACGTCACATATTACATCACTCATGACATGGTCAGTGACATCACTGATGACATCACTGATGACATCTCAAATGACATCACTGATGACATCATCCATGTGATAATTTCATGCATCTTCTCACACCCTAATATAACTTTTGATACACCCACTCTAAATTACAGACTGCCATTCTCAAAACCATAGACACTCCAACACCAAAAACTACATACCCACTCACTGATTCTTAGGTCTACACACACATCCACTCACTCACCCGTACAGTCACTCATACTTAGTCACTCAGTACAGGACTATCATATGCACTCATACACCTATATAAACACTCACACACCGCCACTCATCCATAGAGGTACTCACACACCTAGTCAGTCATGCAAAAACGTAATCACACACCCATTTACTCACCTATACAGTTATACACACACCAGCTCACTTACTCATACAAATACTAGCACATTTTTACGCTCTTATACAATCACTGATACAAGTACACACTCATCCATACAGCCACTCTCACAATCACACACTCTCACTTATAGCCATTTATATACTCCAACACACATATATACTGCCTTTCACATATGTAGTTACTCACACATGTACCACTGAGATATACATTCAATCACTAACACACCCATACACACACACACCCACCCATACAGTCCATCACAGATGCACTCTTGAAACCATGCACCCAGTGAATCACCAACTCACACATCTATGCACAGAGTCACACACACCCCACCCACACAAACACTCAGGCACCCATACAGATACTCAGACAATCAATCAATAACCCAAGTAGACACTCATGTAGCTATTCAGAAAGCCATGCAGCCGCTTACAAACCAACAGACAGACGGATACAGACATTCACACAGTTTAGTCACTAACCCATGCATTCAGTAAGATACATTTAATCACTCACTTGTAGAGTCAATCACTCACGTACTAAATCATCCATTCAGACACTTATACACCCACTCATTCTTCAATACGCCTTTCCCTATATATATTAAACATATTTAAACTTTACAGAAACACACAGTCACTGGATGATGTCATCAGTGATGTCATCAGTGATGTCATTTGAGATGTCATCAGTGATGTCATCAGTGATGTCACTGACCATGTCATGAGTGATGTAATATGTGACGTCATCAGCAGTGCATTGCGGGGCGCGAGTTATAGTTAGCTGAACTAACTATAACGGGGAATTTCTATGGTTTTGTACGAGTGAAATGTCCAACTAACTATAACTGTCCCTAAAACCTATGGTTTTTTCAGTGAATATGTATATAGATACATATATATACATATATCATCTACAGAGAGAAAGAGAGACTCTCCCTCTCTCTCTATATATATATATATATATATATATATATATATATATATATATATATATATATATATATATATATAGAAAGAGAGATCTCTCTTTCTCTATTTTTTTTTATAGTTATGGCTTCCCTGGGGGCTGATTGTGACCCCCACGGAAAGCACATGAGTATAAAAAAAATAATTTGCCCCCACAGGTGGTCAGCCACTGAGCACGAGGACCGACCCCCTGCCAATTTTGCCGCAATTTTTTATTAACTTTACTTTTTACATTTCAGGGGGCGATCGCGCCCCCCCAGGGAAAGCCACAGTTGAATAATAAAATAATATGCCCCGGGGGGGTCGCCCATTCCCACAAGGGCCAACCCCCCAAAGACATCCCTGGTGTCTAGTGGGGTTTCCCTGGCCATGGATCGCAGCGCTGCCATGATCCACG
>CAWUFW010031730.1:0-15046 GCA_963921515.1 Calotriton arnoldi | reverse complement strand
CCACTACTACCACCCTTAGCCAGGGGGCAGGATGCCCACCACTACTACCACCCTCACCCAGGGGGCAGGATGCCCACCACTACTACCACCCTTAGCCAGGGGGGCAGGATGCCCACCACTACTACCACCCTTAGCCAGGGGGCAGGATGCCCACCACTACTACCACCCTTAGCCAGGGGGCAGGATGCCCACCACTACTACCACCCTTAGCCAGGGGGGCAGGATGCCTACCACTACTACCACCCTTAGCCAGGGGGCAGGATGCCCACCACTACTACCACCCTCACCCAGGGGGCAGGATGCCCACCACTACTACCACCCTTAGCCAGGGGGCAGGATGCCCACCACTACTGCCACCCTTAGCCAGGGGGCAGGATGCCCACCACTACTACCACCCTTAGCCAGGGGGCAGGATGCCTACCACTACTACCACCCTTAGCCAGGGGGCAGGATGCCCACCACTACTACCACCCTCAGCCAGGGGGGCAGGATGCCCACCACTACTACCACCCTTAGCCAGGGGGCAGGATGCCCACCACTACTACCACCCTTAGCCAGGGGGCAGGATGCCCACCACTACTACCACCCTCACCCAGGGGGGCAGGATGCCCACCACTACTACCACCCTTAGCCAGGGGGCAGGATGCCCACCACTACTACCACCCTTAGCCAGGGGGCAGGATGCCCACCACTACTACCACCCTCACCCAGGGGGGCAGGATGCCCACCACTACTACCACCCTCACCCAGGGGGCAGGATGCCCACCACTACTACCACCCTTAGCCAGGGGGCAGGATGCCCACCACTACTACCACCCTCACCCAGGGGGGCAGGATGCCCACCACTACTACCACCCTTAGCCAGGGGGCAGGATGCCCACCACTACTACCACCCTTAGCCAGGGGGCAGGATGCCCACCACTACTACCACCCTCACCCAGGGGGCAGGATGCCCACCACTACTACCACCCTTAGCCAGGGGGCAGGATGCCTACCACTACTACCACCCTTAGCCAGGGGGCAGGATGCCTACCACTACTACCACCCTTAGCCAGGGGGCAGGATGCCTACCACTACTACCACCCTTAGCCAGGGGGCAGGATGCCTACCACTACTACCACCCTTAGCCAGGGGGCTGGATGCCTACCACTACTACCACCCTTAGCCAGGGGGCAGGATGCCTACCACTACTACCACCCTCACCCAGGGGGGCAGGATGCCCACCACTACTACCACCCTTAGCCAGGGGGCAGGAAGCCTACCACTACTACCACCCTTAGCCAGGGGGCTGGATGCCTACCACTACTACCACCCTTAGCCAGGGGGCAGGATGCCTACCACTACTACCACCCCCACTCATAGGATGGACAATGCATGACACAACAAGCACACCACAACCTAGGGAATGCAAGATTAAGACATCCCCCCACCACCATGACAAGCGTGTGAGCAGGCTGTGTCAAATGCCTACAACACCGAACATGACATTGAACATACAATGTGACCCCCTAGCACATGTGCCACACATATATGTGTGTGGCACCCACAATGCTAAGCAGCCCATGACCATTGTGGCAATGGGGCCTAAACCCCCATCATCACAGTGACCAAAAGGCAAGTGTGGGGTCCATAGCTGAAGCACATTTTGACCATTGTGGCAATGGGGTCTAAACCCCCATCATCACAGTGACCAAAAGGCAAGTGTGGGGTCCATAGCTGAAGCACATTTTGACCATTGTGGCAATGGGGTCTAAACCCCCATCATCACAGTGACCAAAAGGTAAGTGTGGGGTCCATAGCTGAAGCACATTTTGACCATTGTGGCAATGGGGTCTAAACCCCCATCATCACAGTGACCAAAAGGTAAGTGTGGGGTCCATAGCTGAAGCACATTTTGACCATTGTGGCAATGGGGTCTACACCCTCATCATCACAGTGACCAAAAGGTAATTGTTAACAAAGAAAGAGCTGCAACTGCCAAACTGCATGGATCATTCCTGGTCACAGAACCAAAAACTCATCTGTGGCAAAGTAGTGTATGTGTCCCATTGCAACATAAATTGGGGGAGCCAAATACTGCAGTGCAAATGAAACATTCCTTTGGCCATGTGCAGACAAACAACACCCATGGGGGCTGAGACCGTCAACAGTCATCAATGACACAATGACAGAAGTGACCATCAGAATGCAGAACCACATATTTGCACCAATGGGCACACAAATGCAGATACCCTGTGGAGACAGCAGATGTGAGGTGAACAGATACCATACCATGGCAGCAATGGGACACACAAACCATGATCACTGTGCTGACCGATGACCTAGGAGTCCCAGGGACAGCAGGGGAAACACACCAAACAACATACAGCCAATGGCACACCCAAGATATGCCAATGCAGTGGTGCAGATGCACAAACACAAACAGGCAGACCAACACTGTCATCATACACAGCAGGTGAGGGGTGGGGGTGCCAGTGTCCCCAGGCAACAACACAACACATGAGGAGAGCTGAATACCAATCATACAGATGTGCATACACTGCCACACTAAGCTAACTCATGGATCCAAATCCCCTATGTGGGCAAGCAGGCATTGACAGGTGAGAGGGAGCACAAAACACACATGTCACACAGGCACGTAGGAACAACAACTGACACAGCAAGTCACAGACACACCACAGCACCACCCCCAGGGCCCCCACAATGTGGTGACCCTGGGCTGAAGAAAAATACCACTGTGATGACAAAGCTAAATGTCGTTCACACTGTGAACCACAGTCAGGTGTCCTGAGCAACTAACTACCATCACACCTACACAAGCACAAATCAATCAGCATGGCCAGTAAGCCAAGGCCAACATGGAGGCAGGGGACTAGCCGGGCAACAACTCTCATCTGCACACACTCAACACCACACCCCTCGACCTCCAACAATGTGCAGCAGTGAAGTACACATGCACTGGTGACATTGCACATGCACCCATGACTATTCCAGGGTGGTGGGTGGGAACCAAGGTGTAGAAACACATCACACATGGACACTCAACAAGACTCCTGAATGTCTGACACACTGCACACTACTCTGTACATGGACATGACGGCAATACCACACCGACCAATGGGATCCCAGCCACAGTCACACACCAATGAAGAAGCCAAGGTCACCCACAAAGAACACACATAGACAACAACCAACATTGCAGCCCGGACCCTAAGGAGTGCCAGCAGTCACACACACAACGTGTCACAATCACTGAAAGATAACACAAACTGGAAATCACATGACAGGGGCAAACAACAAGTGCCAAAGGGAAACCTGACTGTGACCCATCTGCGTCAGCACACAAACTCTGCCCTGACAGCAAACACACCTATGGGTGACACCCTGATGACCAGTAATGTGCCATGCACCCACATCACAGAGAACACAGGGAGAAGACTTTGGGGGAACATAGCTCAAGTCAGCAAGCATCACAAACAGGTACAACACTAGGGATCACAGCATGCGCAGATGAATGGAAGTGAACACACAGACATGCACATACAACACACACCTTGGGCGCAGGCAATGTCACACGTGTACACACTGCCATGAGGGGACTCCACTCCTGTGTGAGGAAAGCTGTGCCATATGTTGCCTCAGTAGGGCCCCATCATGTCAGCTGAGCACTTGGTCACACAATCAACAATTAGCACCAAATGAGGGCTCCCATCACATCAGCCTGGTCATGGATGTGCCAACGGAATCATCAGCACAGATCCAACACACTTGTATAGCAATGTTGCACTGACTACACGGATGAGTCCCTCCCCATTGATGCCCAAACCTGCATGTCCACTGGAGATGGCAACACGGTCAGGGAAGTAGACAAATGCAACGATGGCAGGCACAACAGATGTGCAGGGGTGGAAGCCACAGATATGAAATTGCCAATGTAAGTAGGAAACCCATTGCCAAATACTGAACACATGACACCCTCAGATGCTGCTATTGATGACATGGATACACCACATGATAGGACACATTCCCCCTGGACCACATGGGTTCCTGCACAGTAACACTTCATAATCATGAGACCAGATATCACCATCACTGCAGCAAGGGCATGGTTAGCTGCACCAACAACATGTACATCTGAAGCATGAGCACTAGAGAAAAGAAAGTTGCTTTATTCAGCATATGTGTTGAGGCCAAGCGAAGTCCTGAAAAAAGAGCAAAGGCCAATGGCCAGTCCATTGTCAAAGTTCAAACAGGGTGACACTGGCAGATGTCACCCTACGCATGCCTGCACAATACCAGGGACAATCCACTAGGAGGGGCAACCGGGGGGCAGGCCAGGCACCGCAGGGACAGGATCAGGGCTCACCAGGGGAGTCAGGGAAGGGGTGGTGGGTGCAGGAGAGCCACTGACAACTGCAGTGGAGGTGTCTGACATGGTGTGTGCCGGCACAACTGGGGGGCATGACACAGATGTCGTGGGTGCCGGCACAACTGCAGTGGACCCTGCAGATGGGGTGGACAGGTCCGCCACTGCAGTGCCCAAGTCAGACAGGGCGGTAGTGGACTCCACTGCAGTGCCTACCTCCAGGGGAGGAGAATGGGGAACAGGCAAGGTGGGTTGGACAGAGGGGGGGACACCCTCACCACATCAGTGGCACAGACAAGCGCAGCGGGGGTGTGGTGCTGGGAGAGCAAGTGGCAGGGGAGAAGGCCGGAGCATCTTGGGGATGGTATATCTGTGGGTGGGGGAACCTGGGGCAGGGTGTGGTGGGGGCACCTGTGCAGTGGGGGCCTGAGGGATGGAGGACGGAGACCTTGTGCCTGAGCTGCAGGGTGGTGGCGGGGTCTTGCTCTTAGCACTCCGGGGGGACTTGCGGGTGGGGGCCTCAGTCCGTCTGCGCCTGGGGGAGGGTGTCCGGGGGCGAGGGGCACTCTGCTCCGTGTGGGTGGGCTTCCTCTTCCCCCGGGATGCTGGAGCAGCTTCATCGGTGGGGAAGAGGCCGAGGTCACAGAGGAAGAGCTGCTGTGACTTTGGGGTTGCAGGTGAGGCAAGGGAGGGTGCTTTGGAGGGAGAGGGAACTGAGGACTGCGCAGTGCATGTGGATGCGTGTGTGTGTTCCAGGGCCCCATCCCCTGTGAGTCTGGCTTCAGTCCCCTGAATGTGCGTGCGTGTGCGTTTTGTCATTGGCGTGTGTGTCAGTGTGCTGGATGTGTGTGTGCTGGTGTGTGCCTGTGCCAGTGTGTGTGTGCCTGGGATGGGTAAGGTGCTGGGGAGTGTGGATGGAGCAGAGGCAGGAGGGGTGAGGGACCGTTTGAGGAGGGACACTGCTGCCGTCAGGGAGGAGTCCATGGACCTATTGCCCCTCTGTAGGTCAGACATGCCCGATGAGATGCCCTCCATGAACGACACCAGCTGAGTCAACAGCGCGGTGTGCGCATGGAGGACACTCAGCATGGCTGTCTGCCCTACATGGAGCTGGCGAAGGAGGTACACAGACTCCTCACTCAGGGCAGCAGGGGACACAGGGGCAGGGGGTGCGGTGCCTGGCCCAAAGGAGACACGCTCCCGGACATGGGAGCCTCCACGGACCTGGGGAATGGGAGCCGATGGGAGGGCGGTGGTGGTGCTGGTGGTGGCGGGGACAGCAACACTAGCTGGGGTGTGGTGGCTGCTGACACCCGCCTCCACAAGGGAGTCATCCTCCGAGTTGCTCTGGTCCTCAGCTGAGGTGGATGCTGCTGAGGACTCCTCGGTGTGGCTCCCCTCGCCCTCCGTGCCACTGGGTCCCTCCGACCACTCCTCGGCTGCTGACCCAGTCTGGCTCTCCGGCTCCTCCTGGTCCGTGGAGCTGTCCCCTTCCGTGGCCGTGGATGTATCTGCAAACAATGGGGAAACAGACAGACATCAGTCACCTGCACCAAACGCACACACCACTGTGAGCACAGCACATTACAGAGCAAGCCCTGGCATCATTAGTTGTACATTGCTAAAAGTGCCCTAATTGAACAGGAGAAGTCAATTGTCAGTCTGATGCCAAGCATGGCACTCACATCCCACATGGCCTTGCACCCATCTGTCTGGTGTCTGTTGGATTGCAACACCCCAGTGTTGACACATGCACCAAGTACACAGTAGTTGGACAGTGCAGAGGACACGGTGTGGACACATCACAGCTCTTGCCACTGAGTCAGTACAGGTTTACGGATGTAAGGGATGCCCAGAGTCAAATAGGAAATGCATGTGATGCATACCAGCGACAGACACCATGATGCACCCATGTCCTGATAGCCAGCGCCACTATGGTGTGCATGTAGCACATGTCACTCCCCTGCAGGATCACCAATCAGTAGACACATGCCATGGCGGAGGCATGACTGCAAAGTCATACATCACTGTCTCAGTGATGTATGACTTTGCAGCCAGATCAACAACACTCTGCACTGTGTCACAATAGTAGGTCATGGGGAATGCAAGTCCTGGAGCTGCACAAGTGCACATGTACATCCCCCACAACACATCCTCTTAACCCTCATCTGTCCAGGTCATACCTATTGGACATATGGGAGACCTGTGACACTACCCTCTGAACCTGAGCCCCTCACACTCTGCTGTGCATGGGGAACAGCTGCCTGAACTTCACATTTACATGCCCCAGTCTGCATGGGCAGCTGATCAGACACCTATGTGTCACACAAGTATCGTCTCCTATGGTCACATCTCCAGTGGCATGCTGAGCCCCTACCAAGAAACTCCACAGCAGTCCTGGCGACTAATCCACAGCACACTGACACAGAGGCAGACACCTGAGGGGTCAAATCACTGTGCACAATGTGTCCTCTGATACACGGGAGTGGGAGTACAGAGTGTATTGTATGGCCTGGAGTAGGCATGACTGTCCAGCCCCACATGAATGAGGGATGAGCCCTGGACTGTAGGCAGCTGGCTAAGTATGTGTGACACACGTCATATACATACTCCTGGGGCCCAAACATTGTTCCCACCCGCAGCATGGGTGTGTGCCAGGTACCCCAGCCACATGTGGTGGATCAGCTCAGCAATTGGACCACAGATCAAAGTAACACGCTGAATACATGTCAGAATACAGGCATTGTGTAAGCAATGGACCCACCCATGATGCCCACCACAGAGTCAGGGAAACAGATGCTGTCTCCCACCTTGAGTCAAGCAAACTGCAAGGACACAGTCCTAAGTGACAGAATTCCCTGCATGTAAGGGCCACACCTGGGTATCAGATGAGGAGTGGGCAGTGCACAATAGAGGGACATGGCTCCTGGACAACATGACTGCTGTACTGTGGCAGTTCAACCTGGCCCGAGGAGGGCACATAACATGTTAGACAGAGTACACAGTGCAGTCTTTGACTCACCCCCTCCTTGCTGCTCTCTGGCCTTCAGCTGCCCATCCAGGTCTGGAAAGACCACCGCCAGGATCCTGAGCATGTGGGGGGTCAGGGTCCGTGTTCCGCCCCTCCTGCGAGGAGGCGACAGCTTCAGCTGGACCCGTGCAATCCTCCGGGTCCAGCCCCGAAGGTCCTGCCACCTCTTTTGGCAGTTGCGGATCCGGCGCTTGTAGACCCCCACGGACCGGACAGCCCGGACGATGTCCTTCCAGATCTCATGCTTCCGATGGGCAGAAGCCTGTCAGGATGACAAAGTGATAAGGCCATTACTACACATGCAACATATCCGTGCATGACACAGTTGCATATACATGTCGCAATCACAGGGGCACATGGTGTACCCAGGCAGTGCACGGCTGCCCATGGACAGTTTTCCAGAAGTCACTACATGGTATCATAGCATGGGGAGTAAAACCCTGTTCAGAAGCACTGTCACTGCACCATACCTGTCCAGTGCAAGTCACTACACACTATGGGGGGTGACAACTACTCAGTGAGCCTGCTAGCCAGTGGTGTGCTGACTCTCAGCCTTGCTAGTCAGACAAAATGCACATTCAGAAAGGCAGTGCACAGAACACTCACCTGCTCCCCTGGTGTCCCATACAGCTTGCTGTACTGTGGAAGTAGGCTGTCCAGCAGGGCCTGGTTCTCTTCAAGGCTGAAGGCTGGGGCTCTCTCCACAGTACGTGCCATTGCAGGGTCCAGAGGGGCAGAGACAGCAGCAGTGCAGTGGCAGATGTCGTCCTGGAGCATGTAGTGCAGGCAAGTGGGCTCTCAGGGGAACATGCAGCAATATATATGTGCTGGAGAGGCAGATACTGTCCCTTGTGTCCAAAGTGATAGGTCCAAGTCGTTTGCATCTTCTGAATCTGGCCAATCCATGGAATAGCAGCACCAAAACACGCCCACAGCATCCTTCAAAATTTCAACTTCATGACATACATGATTTTGCAACATTGTTGTGGGTGACCAACTGATTTTCCAGCAACCGACTCGTTCGAATATTCGAAAACGCGTCCGTTGCCAGGCAAGCCCATTGTCAATGGGTGCGCACCGATCGGTCCATTGAGGTACAACGCGCACAGGGGTACAACGCGTACCCGCACACATTGAATGCAATGGGCCGGCCGGAGGCACCGATCGGTCCATTGCAGTACAACGCGCACAGGGGTACAACGCGTACCCGCACACATTGAATGCAATGGGCCGGCCGGAGGCACCGATCGGTCCATTGCAGTACAACGCGCACAGGGGTACAACGCGTACCCGCACACATTGAATGCAATGGGCCGGCCGGAGGCACCGATCGGTCCATTGCAGTACAACGCGCACAGGGGTACAACGCGTACCCGCACACATTGAATGCAATGGGCCGGCCGGAGGCACCGATCGGTCCATTGCAGTTCAACGCGCACAGGGGTACAACGCGTACCCGCACACATTGAATGCAATGGGCCGGCCGGAGGCACCGATCGGTCCATTGCAGTACAACGCGCACAGGGGTACAACGCGTACCCGCACACATTGAATGCAATGGGCCGGCCGGAGGCACCGATCGGTCCATTGCAGTACAACGCGCACAGGGGTACAACGCGTACCCGCACACATTGAAAGCAATGGGCCGGCCGGAGGCACCGATCGGTCCATTGCTGTTCAACGCATCACTGTACATGTGACTGGCATATGTCAGCATGCCTGTCTCAGATGGACATATGCCAGCCACAGATAGCTCCCAGGGAGTGAGGGGCACACCTACATCACGACAGCCTGTCCAAACCTTATCATAAGGCATGTAAGGCTGCATTTCCTATTGTGTGTATGTTGGTGTACATTTTGTCCTGTGGGTGTCACCTGTGGGCAGCCACCCCCAGGCTGTGCACGTGTTAATGGGGACAGGATCCTGGGTGTTACGTGTACGTGACCACTGTGATGTGCAACTGTTCATATCTGTGCATGTGCCATGGTCACATTTCACAGTGGTGTTTGTGTATGTCATGTCACATACCCCGTGAGTCCCATGTGGGACGGTATGTTTGAGCCAGGGTGTCCCAGTGGCACAATAGTGATGGCCCTCCACAGTCTTTGTGCATGTAGTGTTTACAATGTCTCTGATTTCATGTGCACAATGGGAGACAGTCTCCACATCCACGTTGTGTGTGCATGGACTCTGATGTTGTGCGTGTGTGTCACAGACGTCCATGGCTCTCCTGCCATGGCAAGTGTAGCCACTACCTGTGGGGGTCATGTTTGTTTTGTTGTGGTGTACACATGATACTCCAGGTGATGCCAGTGTCCATGTGGCATTACAGGGTCCCTGGGAATGTGCCTGTCGTTGAGCTGTGGTGCCTGGGGCACATCTGTCCTCACATGTCACTGGGGGGTGACTGTGACACAGCATCATGATATCCAATGGGCCAACCTGGGACAAATTGATGCCACCTGTAGGACCGTGTTGACAGATGTTGGCCATGTATGTACCATACATGTCGTTCCGGTACTGCACACTTCATGTAGTTGTGCCTCATGATGATGTATGTTGGGATCTTGAGTGTGTTCAATGCCGCATATGTGGGGTGACTGACGATCTTGCTTACTTCTCCTCTGCACTGCAGGGCTCCTGCTGTCCATCGGCCATTCCCAGACCTGGCAACGATGGTGGAACGGGACAGCATCCGACGGTACCGCTTCACCAGGCAGCTGATTGAGGATTTGGCAGTGCAGTTGTCCCCACATTTGCAGCCTGGCCGGCCGTATCCTACAGCGCTGACCCCCAAGGTGAAGGTGATGGCAGCCCTACACTTCTTTGCCACCGGTACCTTCCAACATACTGTGGCGTCTGCTGGTGGGATGTCACAGACCATGTTCAGCCGTGTGCTCCGCGATTTCTTGGCGGCAATGTTGCTCTTCCTGAACCGGTACATCTATTTCCCTAGACTGCGACGACTCACTGACGTGAAGAGTGACTTTTATGCCCTGGGGAGGATGCCGCATGTCATTGGCTCCATTGATGGGACACATGTGGCTTTGGTACCACCACAGGCCCAGGAGCAGGCCTACAGGAACCGCAAGCACTACCACTCGGTCAATGCACTGGTGGTGTGTCTTGCAGACATGACCATCACACACGTGTGTGCCCGTTTCCCTGGTTCAGCACACGATGCCTTTGTGATGAGGAGTAGTCGCATCCCCAGGTTGATGGCACAGATGCAGAACCAGCGTGCCTGGCTTGTCGGTGTGTACTGACTTTGTGCCATTGTGTGTGATCTGATCTGTAGTATTCCGCCCACTTTTCCAAGTCAGCTGATGTGCACTTGTCTGTCCGTAGGTGACTCGGGATACCCCAACATGCCGTGGTTGCTGACACCCCTCAGGAACCCTGTGACACCTGCCCAGATGCGCTACAATGAGGCACATGGTCGGACCAGGAGAGTGATTGAGCGGACCTTTGGTCTCCTGAAGAGCCGCTTCCGCTGCCTGGACAAGACCGGAGGGTCCCTCCCATATGCCCCTGCGAAAGTGTGCAAGATTATCATCGTCTGCTGCATGCTCCACAACCTGGCAGTGCGGAAGGAGTTGCCTCTCATCCAGGATGACGATGACCAACATCCGCCACCTGTGGAGGATCCTGGCCTGGAACACGATGCCAGTGACGATGATGATGATGATGGTGATGGTGATGTCCGCACACAGCTCATCACCAACTTCTTTAGCTGAATGTGAGTATCCTGAGGTGTCATGTCAATGATGTGAGTTGGCATGATGTGTGGGTGGTGCTCTGGTGCTGTTGGAGTGTGTCCATGGGCTACTTGACTGGATGTGTGTTGCGATGTGTGCTTACAGGTGGGCTGTACTCCCCAACAGTGTTCACATGCTAACTTGGTTCTGGGTGGGTATCTTGTAACATGTATTGTGCATGAGTTTTGCTGTTCTGTCCTGTACTCCATTGCTTTTGACTGTGTGTCATTTCTGTCCTTCACAGGGTACTTTCAGATTCGTTTGGTCAACTGTGTCCACCGACAACGTGATTGCACATCCAGGCTGGTAGCTGTTGTGTCCCTACAGGTGATGTGCGCCACACCCATGGACTTCCTTCTGTCTACAGTTGTTGACTGTGTGCCCGCTACCAGGTGGGGTTACCTTGCATCTGTAGTGGTTACGGCATGTTGCTACTGTGTAATAAACCTGTGCTTCACTTAGTGATGTGCGTTGTCTGTGGTCACACATTTGACTGCCATTTGCTTACTGCACCTGTGGGCTACTTGACTACAACTGGGAATGGGTGTGGTGTCTGTGCATTGCACCGTCTTCCCTGGCAACATCAGTGTAGGCAATGAGTCAGATGGCCTAGGTGTGTATGTGTTGTGTAGCCCTGGTGGTGTGTCTCCCTCATATGTGTCACGTTGCCTGTACTCACATGCCTGTGTTGTCCTTGCTGTTGCAGTTCGCATACACAGTGTAATTTTGTTGTTCATCATCCCCATAACAGCACCCACGTTGGAATCACGACAGAGGCAAGTATGGTGTATTATTGTGTTTATTGTGATACATCTGTGATAATAGTGCATAGGATGGATTGTGCTGTACATGAATCTTGCAATCCCAAGTTCCTAGATGAATAGAAAGTCCAGGTAGACAGGATCCCCAGTATCGGGGCCACAGTTGTCTGACACATTGTTCCAACTTGTACTCCCCATGCAATGTGTGGGAGTAGTGTTGCCATCAACAGGGTGAACAGTCTGTGCACAAAGGCGAAAATCCAGAACAGGTTCAGGCTTCCTGGGAGTTGCGCTTGGCCATCAGCCTCTCACTTTCCCCTCCTCGGACGACCCCTCTTCTTGGGGGGGGGCCCTCAAGTGCAGGCTGCTGCGGTGCAGGGGACTCTCCGCCAGAGTCCTCCTCCCTCCCTGTGGCAGTTGCAGTTTGTTCGGTACCAGATGTTGTTGGCACACAGGGAGGTGTGGACTGGTTGCTGTTCATCTGGCGGAGGCATTGTAAAATGTCCCTGTGCACCGCCGTCATCTCATGTAGTACATCCCACTTGGACTCCACGCGGGTCATGTGGGAGTCCACACGTGACATGTGGGAGTCCACACGTGACATGTGTGACTCCACATGGGACATGTGGGAGTCAAGCGGGCATGATGGGCAGCCTGCTGCTGTTTGATGTCTCTGAGGAGCCCCACTACCTGGCTGAGCTCTCCGGTGCTGGACTGGTACGCATCAGCTATGCGTACCAGTTGTGGGTCTTCATGCACACCAGCAACGTCTGCAAGCAGCGACCTCTGTCTCCCACCCCTCCCACCACCCCTGCTGACATGTGCAGTGTGTGCAGTTGCACGCACAGATAACCCTGGTCCACCTCGGGGGTTGGTGGTGGTGGTGGTGTCCATGGCCCCAGGTTGGTCCAGGGTCACTGCGCTGGTGTTGTTCCTTATTCTGTCCATGTCGGCAGGGATGGTATTCGTGGTGACAGTCGTTGGAGGGGTGGGTGCAGGGGGTGCAGCTGGTGGACCTGCTGGTGCTGCAGCTGGTGGTCCTGCTGGTGCAGCATGTTGACTTGCACCGGATGTGCCAGGTTGTTCTTCATCGTCCGAGGAGGACAGAGGCTGTACGACGCCAGTGAGCTCGGCATCCTCTTGAGCCTGGGACTGGGACTCCTCAGCGTCTGCTGCTGTGTCCCTATCATCACCTGTTTTTGGGAGACACAAACAATGTATGTCATGTTTCTGCAGGCATCAGTGGTTGACACACCTGACAGTTGTGACTGTGCCTCGGGGTGCGGGCCTGTACATTGTATTGTCCTAAGTCGTCACAGTCAGGGGTTGATATTGGTGTGGCACATTGTCCTGCATTATTTGGGCATTTCTATGTATTCTCTGGGGTGTGAACATGGTCTGCATTGATTGTGTTTGGTTGACAGCCAGACCTCCTTCCCACCCACCCACCCACCCAGTCAGTTATCCCACCATGGAACGTGCTTGCATTGCAGGGAGTGTAAGTTGTCTCTCAGGATGTCAGTCAGAGGTGTCCTGCTGTTTGTTGGTGCACAGTTGGCAGCAGGGCCTTGTGCTCCCCACAGCAGTAGCCAGTGTCAGCCATCTTGTGAGTCCTTCTCCACTCCCTGTGATGTGAGCATGGTTCAGGAGTGGTGTTGATGGGACAGTTGTGAGGCTGAGCAATGTCTGTGACTACCACTCCCATCATGCTATTGCCTCCACCCCCTTCCCAGCATGCCCATGCTTCCTTCCTTTTGACTCTGCTTCCCTGTGGGGTGGGCTGGCTGTGCTGACAGGATGGCTGGGAGTGTTGTCCTGGCAGTTGTTTGGCTAAGAGTCCCAAGAGTGTCCCTGTGCTTCACACAACATAACCCAGGGTGGTGGTGCTTTGTGGGATCTTGTGTTAGGATGGAGGGCATTGCATTCTACCAGGTGGGTACTGTGGAGTTTGTGTTGGGGGGGGTGTGAGGGGAGGTGCTGGTGACTATGGTCAGTGCTGCAAGTCCCCCTTCCCACCCAGCCAGCCGGATATCCCACCATGGAACGTGCTTGCATTGCAGGGAGTGTAAGTTGTCTCTCAGGATGTCAGTCAGTGGTGTCCTGCTGTTTGTTGGTGCACAGTTCCCAGCAGGGCCTTGTGCTCCCCGCAGCAGTAGCCAGTGTCAGCCATCTTGTGAGTCCTTCTCCACTCCCTGTGATGTGAGCATGGTTCAGGAGTGGTGTTGATGGGCCAGTTGTGAGGCTGAGCAATGTCTGTGACTACCACTCCCATCATGCTATTGCCTCCACCCCCTTCCCAGCATGCCCATGCTTCCTTCCTTTTGACTCTGCTTCCCTGTGGGGTGGGCTGGCTGTGCTGACAGGATGGCTGGGAGTGTTGTCCTGGCAGTTGTTTGGCTAAGAGTCCCAAGAGTGTCCCTGTGCTTCACACAACATAACCCAGGGTGGTGGTGCTTTGTGGGATCTTGTGTTAGGATGGAGGGCATTGCATTCTACCAGGTGGGTACTGTGGAGTTTGTGTTGGGGGGGGTGTGAGGGGAGGTGCTGGTGACTATGGTCAGTGCTGCAAGTCCCCCTTCCCACCCAGCCAGCCGGATATCCCACCATGGAACGTGCTTGCATTGCAGGGAGTGTAAGTTGTCTCTCAGGATGTCAGTCAGTGGTGTCCTGCTGTTTGTTGGTGCACAGTTGGCAGCAGGGCCTTGTGCTCCCCACAGCAGTAGCCAGTGTCAGCCATCTTGTGAGTCCTTCTCCACTCCCTGTGATGTGAGCATGGTTCAGGAGTGGTGTTGATGGGCCAGTTGTGAGGCTGAGCAATGTCTGTGACTACGACTCCCATGATGCTATTGGCTACACTGACTTGGCCAGCATACACAGAATTCCTTCCTTTGAGTGGTCTTCACTGTGTGTTGGTGTTGTTGTGGTGGCTACATGTGTGGATGTGTGTGTTAGTTCTATTTGTGCCACTGCCTAGCTGTAGTTGTGGTTGTGTTTGTACATGTGTTGGCACAGTTGGATGTGACTTTTTGATGGCATGTGTTGTGTTTATCTGACTGACATACACATTTTGGGATGATTCTGTTCTAGTTGCTGTGTAATTGCTATGAGTGCATGGTTTGACTCTCCCCT
>CAWUFW010031729.1:0-15048 GCA_963921515.1 Calotriton arnoldi | reverse complement strand
CAGTCCAGCAATCACCCTGTCACTACCCATGCACTTCAGCCATCACCCTGTCACTACCCATGCACTCCAGCCATCACCCTGTCACTATGCATGCACTTCAGCAATCACCCTGTCACTACTCTTGCACTCCTCCAATCACCCAAGCACTACCCATGCACTCATGGAATCACCCAGGCACTACTTATACACTACTCTATTCACCCATGCACTACTGATGCACTCCTGCAATTACCCAGGCACTACCCATACACTATGCTTTTACTCCTCCAATCATCTAGGCACTACCCATACAGTCCTTCAATCACCCAGGTACTATCCTTGCACTTATACAATCACCCACACATTAATGAAGCACTTACAAAATCACTCAGATTCTATCCATATAGTCCTTCAATCACTCAGGCAACAATTCATACAACACTCAGAATATTTTTCTTCTTTAAACCAAATAGGCTATTCTGAAAAGAACCATTTTTTTTCTTCTTTTGTTGTTTTCTTGTTTTTTTGTATTTTTTAAACAATTTTTTACATTTTTTGTGTGTTTATTTTATTGAAAAACTGAAAAGAAACCAGAGCCAACAACAAAAACATGGCAAAAAATATGCAATTTAACATCATTGCATAAAGGAACAGAAAAGAAAAAAATGAACACTTGTGACTCTGGATTGCAGTCAGGATTGCATCCATCGACTGCTCCGCAACGCAAAGAGTCTTTCTGCATTTAATGCAGACCTGCTCTACTCATGCCAAATCACGATGAATGCTGATTGTGGCAGATGTTGTACCACTGGAAGAAGTACTGGGCCCATCATGTGCTTCTTTTTCTTGGTGCCGCCTTAGTTGCTCTCGGGCAAGCCGTTTTGGGTGGATCGTTTGGAGATGATTGAGCATCGATGATGAGCCGCAAGAATATTTTTTTTCCGATCCACGTGAAAGCACTTGCTCACAAATTGTGCAAGTGACCTTCCTCTCATTAACCTTCTTTTCACCAGCAGGTATGGTGAAAAACGCCCACACAACACTTTCGTACCTCTTCTTACGGGGTTCTTCCAGATCTTCCTCTTACTCTGGTGGAAGTTGCTGTGATGGTGGTGCAGCAGCCATTTTGAGAAAAAGGAAAATAAACAACAAAAAGATGTAAAAACATACCTAAGAGAGAACAGGTCCGTCTCTATAGATGGTCCTGAAAGAATGAAAGAAAAATGGGTGGGGTTCTTCAACTTCTAGAATAAAAAGCCTGTAAACCAATGAAAACCTTTCTTTTGAAGTCACATGGGATTCGCGCAGGGCGCGTGCCACAGCGCGGTACGTGAGCGCACCCGACGCGGTTCCGCAAAAATAAATTTAAAAATAATATATATTTATTCCAGTTACAAATACATAACATTTATAATTTTCTTAAATCATGTCTTGGTGTAATATATACAATAAAGTTATATATACATACTTTTAAAGGTTAAAAATTTACGATGGAATCGCGCACCCAGCGCGACATCGCAACTCACGTACGTGACGTAACGCGGTGCCCGCACTGCGCACCCGTCGCTAATGATACGCGGAACGTGCACGACTTAACCAATATGGCGGCGAATTACTTGAATTTGCGCAGGGATCGAGACAGGTGCACGATGGGTGCGCAAATCTTTTTTTTATTTTTTTTATAAAAAAGTTTATTTTAATTTTACAAAAGAAAAAATATATAAATTTTACAAAAATATTAAAAACAAAAAAAAACATTTCTTGCACATTATAGTTAGATATTAGCATTTAAAAAACCTTTGAAATTCACTGAAAAAACCATAGGTTTCAGGGACGTTATAGTTAGAAATTAGCATTTCAAAAACCTTAGAAATTCACTGAAAAAACCATAGGTTTCAGGGACCTTATAGTTAGAAATTAGCATTTAAAAAACCTTTGAAATTCACTGAAAAAACCATAGGTTTCAGGGACGTTATAGTTAGTCGGACATTTCACTCGTACAAAACCAGAGAAATTCGGCCGTTATAGTTAGTAGAGCTAACTATAACTCGCGCCCCCGCAATGCACTGCTGATGACGTCACATATTACATCACTCATGACATGGTCAGTGACATCTCAAATGACATCACTGATGACATCACTGATGACATCATCCACGTGATAATCTGATGCACCTCCTCACACCCTAATATAACCTATGATACACCCACTGTAAAATACAGACTACCATTTTCGAAACCATAGACACACCAATACCAGTTACTACATACCCACTCACTGATTCCTAGGTCTATACACATGTCCACTCATTCATCCATACAGTTACTCATACATGCAGTCACTCATCAATACAGCATTATCATATGCACTCATACACCTATACAGACACTCACACACCACCACTCACCCATAGAGTTACTCACACACCTAGTCAGTCATGCAAAGAATCAATCACACTCCCATTTACTCACCTATACAGTTATACAGACACCACTTCACGTATTCATACAGATACTAACACATACTTACTCTCTTCTACAATCACTGACACAAGCACACAGTCATCCATACAGCCACTCTCACAATCACTCACTCTCACATATAGTCATTTATAAACTCCAACACTCACATATACTACCTTTCACATATGGAGTTACTCACACATGTATCACTGAGACATCCATTCACTCACCAACACACCCATACACACACTCACCCACCCATACAGCCCTTCACAGATGCACTCTTGAACCCATACACCCAGTGAATCACCCACTCACACAGCTATGCACAGAGTCACACACCCCCCACCCACCCACACAGCCACTCAGGCACCCATACAGATACTCAGACAACCAATCAATAACCCATATAGACAGTCATGTAGCTACTCGCCAACCCATGCAGCCGCTTATACACCAACTGACAGACTGATACAGACATTTACACAGTTAAAATCACTAACCCATGCATTCAGTAAGATACGCTTAATCAGTCACTTATACAATCAGTCACGCGCCTACTAAATCATCCATTCAGACACTTATACACCCACTCATTCTTCAATACACCTTGGCACCATCGAAAAAGGCGTCTGCCGAAACGCATCTGGTTGCGTTTGTGAGTCCGTAAATAAATGAATTTTGGACTCGCCCCCGAGAGTGCTCTTCCTTTGTACCGAAGAGTGTAAAGTTGGAAGCAGATATATATATATATATATATATATATATATATATATATATATATATATATATATATATATATATATATATATATATACATTTAAATATCATATGCAAGTGTGCAGAATATATTATGCTGTTTATTACCATTGGGGAGGGCCCTGGACTCACAAGAGGCTATGCCCGGTCCCTCCCTCAACATTGGTAATAGCAATTGTGTGGGAAAAGGCATATGGTGTGGGCTGCCTGCAACACTCTTTTCCCCTTTGACGCTTCAGCTCTACACTAACATCACTTGCTGTACCAAAACTTCTGGCCTCCCTGAAACCAGCTTCAGTGGTACTAGCTTGAGCTAACCTGGAGAATACAGAGGCCAGAAGGGCTACATAGCCTACAATGACATCCTCCAAGTCTAAAAATAAAAAAAGCAAACCTGCGAGTGTCCAAGATGCCCTCCAAAAATAAACAGATGAAAATGTTTCCCTTTAAGTCAAAAGCGTGGGAAGCACAGCTTCAGAAGGTGAACGGTGACTCTGTGGGGAGAGCTATCATGAAACCTATCAGGTCGCAATGTGCCCTCATGTTTGAATGTGCCTTAATTACTCCCATTGTATTCTCTGCTGAAAGGGAGAGTGAGTAGGGAGAATTAGGGAACACACGGGAGCAACACTGCAACCTGCACCTAAGTGCTGCTAAAACCAAAAGAGTCACACACATTGAACTGGAATTTTACACGCATGCTGACCCTGATGCCTTTCACTCAGAGAAAACTTTCCAGTTCATAAAGCTGTGCGTGCCACTTTTTTGCCTTATTCCTAACATCAAAAAAATATAACCCTTTAATTTCACAAATACTCACCTCTTAACTACATGCACAAAACATTACACACAAAGGGCCTGATTATGAGTTTGGCAGTGCCGGAGCGGGGCCGGAGCGGGGCCGTCGGATGCCTGCTCCCACACCGCCAAACCCATTTGCGCACTGCCCACCAGATTACGACTTTTTTTGTCACTGGCGGGCGGTTCTTTGGGGGTCTCACGGTGGTGCCTATGAAATAGGCACCGCAATGGGAGCATCAAAGACAGTACCTGCACGGCATGCACTGGTGCAGTCCATTCCATATATAACTTTATTCGGTCATTTGTACAAAACACCATGGTGCAGTCCATGCCATGCAGGTACTGGGGTGTATGCACACAGGGGGCACAACATGTGCCCCCTGCATGCACCCCATGGCCCGAGTCACAAGTTTGTTTCCTCTCCACCACAGTTTTGATGGAGTAGTAACCACAATGAAAACCATGGCAGAGAGGAAACTTGCAATATGCTTGGGGGGATCGCTGCAGTCCTACCAAGCATATTGCGGCCTTAAGACTGCGGCACCACCAGGTATCTCTGATATCTGGCGGTTGCGGCAGTGCAATGGCAGTCTGACCGTCCCAATTGTAATAGGGCGGTCGGACCACTGGTGCGGCGGTGGCAGTCCAGGACTGAAGGTCCTCGGACCACCAGACTCGTAATCAGGCCCAAAGTCTGCTTTTCATTTTAAAAAAAAAACAAATTGGGGCAGATTTACAAGAAACTAACGCAGCGCGGTACCGCAAGTCATTTTGCTGTGCCGCGCTGTGTTAGCTTCGAAGCACAGGGATGCGACATATTTACAACAATATGTTACCTCGCTGTGCTTCCCCCTGCGTTGGCTCACAAACTGCTGCCATGCGCCGGCATAGGCACCCGTGCACCATGGTGCAAGGATGCTTGCGTCGTGGGGAGATTGTTTTTGTGCAGGAGGGGGCACCTTCCTGCCGAAAAACAATCAATTGAGGTGATTTCCTCTTCCAATGCGTGCTGTAGAATGCAGCACGCATTGAAAGAGGAAATAAACGAGGAGAAATGAAAACATTTCTCCTCGTTGCACTTCGCTATGCCACCCCTAGGGTGGCGCAGCATTCTGACGCATTTCCAGATTTACGATTGCTCGTAAATCTGGTAATGCATCAATGGACATGGGTGTTGCGTGGGAACACCCACAGCAACACCCATGTCACGCCCCTAACACGCAAAGTGTTGCGTGAAAAGGGGCAATATTTACAAGCACAGGTAAAGCCACGCAGGGTGGCTTTACTTGTGCTTGTAAATAGCACGCAGCAGATTGCGCCACCGGTGCGTCATGCAGCCTGACGCACCTGCAGTGTAAGGGACTTGTTAATCTGCCCCATTGTTTCTTAGGAAAAGCAAATCAGCACTGAACATAAATATACCAGCATACCATTTCTATTAAATGCTTAGACTGTTGTTGCCCCAGCCTCTCAGACCTCCTTGAAATTATCCGTATTGATGCCCCCTCTCACCAGCCACACTAATTTCAGTCAGGTGCTGAGGTGCAGAGCATCCCAAAAGTGTTCTTGAAACTTTGCTGGGCACATTTCAAAAATTCCCTCTACTTTCAAATGAGCCCTGAGGCCACTCAAACCCTACCCACTTCACAGCTCCTCTCCGAATGAATGAACAGGAAGTGGGTGTGGTCCTGCCTCCAAAGTAAGAAAATGCAGATAGCCCCCATTAACCACACTTAGTTACCTTGCCACTTTTTCACCTTGCAGCGGCTACTGACTCTTCTGAACACTCCTCTTCTCCTTTGTTCTTGTGACCCCCCACTCGGTTACTGGCATTTTATGGACACTGTGATGGGGGATGAGAGTGGTCTTCATAATCAAAGCCAATTAGAGAAGACCTGCTCAGGTTTGTCAGTATTTTTCAGTTTCTATTTATCAATACAGACAAAGGAAAAATAGTTTTCTGTCTGTATTTATGTGTAAAAATCCATTTAAACGGAATACCGGGAGCCTCAATCATAAGTAATTGGAAAAGTTTATATTCAGGTTTCTGCTAGATGAGTTAAATGGTCACACTCTCGTAGTCGTTGTAGCATCTACCCCACCCTGGAAACATGCAAATGAAAACATCACACACGGAGCTCTGTAACAGACATCTTTATTCCTCAACATGCAATCACACTCTGCACGCATTGCATCATACCTTGCATAACCACACCTTAACATCTCCCAGCAAACTACGTACTTCCTGTTTAGAGTCCGCCTAGAACCCCGAGGGTCCTTGTGCACATAATATCAAAGACACTACATCTCTCCTTTGTTAAATAAAAGTACACACAATATTAGCATCATAATTCCTCAATGAGTCGCCAAAGCGCTCGCATTGGTCTGCCAAATCAGGTGGTATGAAGTACTTGAGATGCACCTTGATAAGACAATGATGACATAGCTTCAGATGTTTGGTCTCGCTCTAAATCTCCAGAGCTGACGAACATTGAGGTAGGTGTTTAAAGTGTGATGAGTCCTGTGTGATGGACTTTCCAGGACGAAGCACTGTCACCATTTTTGCTTTGCACATGACAACCCTCAAAGGGTTGCAGCAAACAGAGTATCCGTTTTGTTTGACCAGTACCCAGTCCCCTTTATTGAAGACTGTTTCCTGGGCACGTTGGCACTTATCAGCATATATTTTCATTTTTCACTTTTGAGAAGTGTCTGTGACACAAACCTTATCGCCATTCATCGATTTGTCTGATGTCCATTGTGGTAGTTTGATACCGATGACTCTCCCAAATAGCAAGGTGGCAGGACTCTCACCAGTTGTGGAGTAAGGAGTTGATCGATAGGCACAAAGGGCTTGGCACATGGCTTGGTTTAGATCGATTCCTTCCATCGGCGCTTGCTGAATTACCCTCTTGAGTGTGCCCATAAATCATTCAACAACACCATTGTCTTGGGGCCAGAGAGGTGTACTGTTTTGATGCTTGACATTGAGTTGAACAAGAAACTTCTTGAATTCTTTGCTATTGAAAGGCAGGCCATTATCAGGTTTGAGAATAGCGGGGATTCCCCACACTGCAAAGATGTCCTCTAGCTGTTTGATGACTTTGTCATGGGTTGTCGATGATAAGTCTTCCACCAAAGGGAACTGTGAATATTCATCAATGACTACCATAAGATGATGTCATTTCCTAGAGGCCCAAAGAAATCAACTGCAACTCTGTCCCAGGCATGCGCAGGAAGGTCAGACATTGTCAGTGGATGCTGCGTCACCTTGGGTAATAAGCAGTTACAAAGGTGGCACGCTTTCAGCTCTTTCTCAACTCGTTCATCTAGGTGAGGGAACCATACTCAGGCTCTTAGGGCTCTTTTGGTGGCTACAATGCCACAATGTCCTTCATGGGCTAGCTCAATGACTTGCTGTCTCAGGCTCTCAGGTATGACGATTCTCGAGCCTCTCAAGATGATACCCTCTCCAGTGATGGATAGCTCATCCTGTACATTTTTGAATTTTTTTAAATTCAACATCAGCAGCAAAGGGTAGAATACTTTTCTTCCAAGACTGCGTTGTAATGAGGTCCTTGAAGAACAGCATTTCTTTATCTGCGTTGTTAGCAGCAATAATCTGTCCAATGGATAGAGCTGCTGGTGTGCTGGATCTCACAATGAAGTTGAGATACTCTTCAGCCGCTTTGGATGTTGAACTGTGGGGCAATCACTGTAGCAAAGTCACAAATGTACCTTGAGCAATAACTGCTCATGCCTAAAAAGGATCGCAGTATGATTCCGTCTTGTGGGGGGCAAGTAGATGACAGCACTTGCACCTTATCTGGGTCAGGAGTCATTCCCCTATCAGAGAATATGTGCCCAAAGAATTTAAGTTTGGTTTTGTAAAAGTAACACTTTCCTGCATTCAGAGTGAGACCTGCATCAGCAAGTAATTGGCACCTTGTGTAAGAGCCTTTTAATGCTCCTTTTGTGTTTTCCTAAATATCAGCATGTCATCACTTTAGGAAGCTAGCTCTCTATACAGTGTACTAAAACGAAGTACACTTTGCAGAGAGTCCAGTGAGTTCCTCATTGGTTTACAGAGGCAAAAGTAGATAATACTAACACTTTATTTTTGGTACTGTGGGCAAGCTGTTAGGCTTGTCAGAGGGTAGTGCTAAGCATTTGTTGCACTCACAGAGGCAATAAATTAGACACACACTCAAGAATAAATCCAAGACAAATTTATAAAAATAGTATACATTTTTATGTAATTTTTAAGACCAAGGACTTCAATTAACAGGAAGTACTTTCAGATTTACGATTTTTAAGAGTTTGGAAAATATATCACTTTTGTACGCAATTTTGCGCCATTGAAGTCAATGAGGGCAAGCAGAAAAATGCATATAAAATCAGGCAATGCTTTCACGAAGTTCACCTTCTCGTTTTAGGTCGATAGGAGTACCAGGTCCAATGTTCCAGCAGCAGAAGATCGGGAGCGTCCTGGATTCGGCTGGGAGCAGGGTTGTCGTGTAGTTTCCACAAGTCAGGAGGAGCTGCGCATTTGCAGATGACATAAAGGATGGTGCCTTACTGTTTCCATGCACCCCCTGCAGGATATGTTGTTCCTTGGACCAGCTAGCTCACAGTGCCATCGTTAGCGAGCAGTGAGCAGTGAGCGGTGAGCGAACAGTTCTGGCAACTACTGAACATGACAACCCTGTTCCCTCAGGAATCATGGTGACAGACCTAGAACTTTTCGTTCAGTCACTCATGCTCTCTTTTGCTCATTGAAATATACAAAGAAAAACAAAGGGACGTTTTTAATATTTATTGAACCGTAGTGATTCTTGATGTGACAAAGGGAACACAACTTTAGGAATGAACCATGTATATGTAAATTGGCACTATTTCATACCAAGTCTAACTCAGGCACATGACATCCACTCCTAGTACATAGGTCGGTTAAAAAGCTATCTAAAGCCACTAAATTGAGGACCAAAATTGGTACTGCCAGAACAGGTGCTACTTACCTAAATAAAATGCCACGACGTAACACTTCTATTATTTCACTCAACCAGTGACACATTTTCTGATTTTGTGCTTGGTCCTGACAGATCTGCTTTGGACCATATATTACAAATTGATGTACAAAAGAAGATTTCTGCCTCTGTGGGATCCGTGTCACAGCAAATGAAAACATTTTTCTCCCTACTTTCTGGCTGTCATATCAAACCGTGCGATCCTTACCTTGTAAGTCTGCACTGTGGCTTTGCAGAGACAATATGATCCCAATTCCTTTTGCCCTACCTTTTTTAGGTAAGTGCAGATTATGAGGAAAACCTCCTGCTCTGAAGCCCTCAAGGCACAGCATGTGAGTAGGCTTAGGCACGTTTTAAATACTGGCCGCACCCAAGATCACTGCCGGGATTTGCTGAAATCTTGCAAGACCTCGGCAAATTTCAAGGAATGATTGTGTTTGGCCAAACAACACCAGCTGCTCCACATTTCCAGGATGGAGGCCTTGTTCAGAATAGTGCACCAACAATTACATTATATTCAATATCTTGACTGACACAGAGCTGGGGTCGGGGCAGAGAAAGTGGCAGCAATAATCATTGGAGGCACCCCTTGGAAAAGCAGACAGCCACCCAAGTAGTGACAGAACACGAGGAGGCAATCCTGTGTGGGCAGACCTGAGAACATGAAGTGAAGGACCTGGCACTGAACTGCTGACATGGCATGGGAGATAAACAGTTCCCCTCTGTAGGAAAGTAGGATCTGCTTCTTATGGTTACCCCCACTTTTTGCTTGATGTTACACTGTTTTGACTAGTCTGACTGGGATCCTGCTAATCAGCACCCCAGTCTATCTGCTTTCTCCTTTAAATTGTTATGCATGTACTTTGGTACACTCCAGATTGGATACCTGGGTAACCTTGTAAGTCCCTAGTATATGGTACCCAGGGCATAGGTACCCCAGAGGCTTCCCATGGGCTAAAGCATGTATTATGCCACTCATGAGAAGCCATGCAAAATGGAACTATAGGTCTGCTACTGCAACCTGTGTAAGCTGGTGCTTGCACCACTTACTTTAGATATAGGTTCACTATATCTATAGGTCACTACACTTAAAACTTATAAGTCACCCCTATAGCAGGCCTTAACAATCCTGAAGGCAGGGTGCTGGGTTTTACGTGAGAGGGTGCCCCTGCATGAGCAGAGCCCCTCTGCAGCCTTCGGAGACCATTCTCCCGGGTTGTCGGTGACTCAGCCGGACATATAGGTAGAGGTGCATTATAACCTCGCGGTAAATGCTATCTCGAAAACGGCTGCATAGAAACATATCGTGTTTGGTATCAAACACCTTGGAATCATACCTCCACACCGGTAACTAGTGTCGGAAGTATGATTCAACCCTTCTGAAGCAAGCTTCGTGGGGTCACTGGTCTATTTGGTGCCAGCCTTCTCGACCCGGTCAGCACAAAATGGATGCTGCCGACCAGAGACACATTTCTGCCCTCCTGCTGCTGAGCCAAGCTCGAGCAGAGGAAGGCAGCACAATAGGCATCCTGTCACAGGGAGGTGTGACCACCTCCCAGACAGGATTTAGTGTATTGGGGCTGGGTGGGTGCACTCTGAGAGTGCCTGAAAGTCTGCACCTGGGGCACATTTGGTGACCCTGTGCATAGTCCAGCTCAAACCAGTTCTGGAAGCCGTTGGCTCCTGCTCTGGTGTGAAACTGGGCGATACCAAAGGGGATGATGGACGGAGCGCTTGAGCTAATCAAACACTCACCCCCAGTCAACTGATCTGGGTTTAATCCATCATCATTCTTTAGCTCACTCCACCACCCCAGTTCAGACATGGCCATATGCAAATCAGTCTGACCCTGTGCCTCATGGGAACAGTCCAGCCCGAACTGCCAAGCCATGTCTTCCCTGGACCGGAAACAAGCATCCTGGGACCGGTTTCTGGCCATTCAGCCGTCATCAGCCAGGCTAGCTTGAATCCAGTGGCAAAGTGAGCAAGGGACCCACGTCTGGGCATACCCTGCCAACTTAGGGCGAACAAAGCGATACCAAAGGGGATGATGGACGGAGCGCTTGAGCTAATCAAACACTCACCCCCAGTCAACTGATCTGGGTTTAATCCATCATCATTCTTTAGCTCACTCCACCACCCCAGTTCAGACATGGCCATATGCAAATCAGTCTGACCCTGTGCCTCATGGGAACAGTCCAGCCCGAACTGCCAAGCAATGTCTTCCCTGGACCGGAAACAAGCATCCTGGGACCGGTTTCTGGCCATTCAGCCATCATCAGCCAGGCTAGCTTGAATCCAGTGGCAAAGTGAGCAAGGGACCCACGTCTGGGCATACCCTGCCAACTTAGGGCGAACAAAGCGATACCAAAGGGGATGATGGACGGAGTGCTTGAGCTAATCAAACACTCACCCCCAGTCAACTGATCTGGGTTTAATCCATCATCATTCTTTAGCTCACTCCACCACCCCAGTTCAGACATGGCCATATGCAAATCAGTCTGACCCTGTGCCTCATGGGAACAGTCCAGCCCGAACTGCCAAGCCATGTCTTCCCTGGACCGGAAACAAGCATCGTGGGACCGGTTTCTGGCCATTCAGCCGTCATCAGCCAGGCTAGCTTGAATCCAGTGGCAAAGTGAGCAAGGGACCCACGTCTGGGCATACCCTGCCAACTTAGGGCGAACAAAGCGATACCAAAGGGGATGATGGACGGAGCGCTTGAGCTAATCAAACACTCACCCCCAGTCAACTGATCTGGGTTTAATCCATCATCATTCTTTAGCTCACTCCACCACCCCAGTTCAGACATAGCCATATGCAAATCAGTCTGACCCTGTGCCTCATGGGAACAGTCCAGCCCGAACTGCCAAGCCATGTCTTCCCTGGACCGGAAACAAGCATCCTGGGACCGGTTTCTGGCCATTCAGCCGTCATCAGCCAGGCTAGCTTGAATCCAGTGGCAAAGTGAGCAAGGGACCCACGTCTGGGCATACCCTGCCAACTTAGGGCAAACAAAGCGATACCAAAGGGGATGATGGACGGAGCGCTTGAGCTAATCAAACACTCACCCCCAGTCAACTGATCTGGGTTTAATCCATCATCATTCTTTAGCTCACTCCACCACCCCAGTTCAGACATGGCCATATGCAAATCAGTCTGACCCCGTGCCTCATGGGAACAGTCCAGCCCGAACTGCCAAGCCATGTCTTCTCTGGACCGGAAACAAGCATCCTGGGACCGGTTTCTGGCCATTCAGCAGTCATCAGCCAGGCTAGCTTGAATCCAGTGGCAAAGTGAGCAAGGGACCCACGTCTGGGCATACCCTGCCAACTTAGGGCGAACAAAGCGATACCAAAGGGGATGATGGACGGAGCGCTTGAGCTAATCAAACACTCACCCCCAGTCAACTGATCTGGGTTTAATCCATCATCATTCTTTAGCTCACTCCACCACCCCAGTTCAGACATGGCCATATGCAAATCAGTCTGACCCTGTGCCTCATGGGAACAGCCCAGCCCGAACTGCCAAGCCATGTCTTCCCTGGACCGGAAACAAGCATCCTGGGACCGGTTTCTGGCCATTCAGCCGTCATCAGCCAGGCTAGCTTGAATCCAGTGGCAAAGTGAGCAAGGGACCCACGTCTGAGCATACCCTGCCAACTTAGGGCGAACAAAGCGATACCAAAGGGGATGATGGACGGAGCGCTTGAGCTAATCAAACACTCACCCCCAGTCAACTGATCTGGGTTTAATCCATCATCATTCTTTAGCTCACTCCACCACCCCAGTTCAGACATGGCCATATGCAAATCAGTCTGACCCTGTGCCTCATGGGAACAGTCCAGCCCGAACTGCCAAGCCATGTCTTTCCTGGACCGGAAACAAGCATCCTGGGACCGGTTTCTGGCCATTCAGCCGTCATCAGCCAGGCTATCTTGAATCCAGTGGCAAAGTGAGCAAGGGACCCACGTCTGGGCATACCCTGCCAACTTAGGGCGAACAAAGCGATACCAAAGGGGATGATGGACGGAGCGCTTGAGCTAATCAAACACTCACCCCCAGTCAACTGATCTGGGTTTAATCCATCATCATTCTTTAGCTCACTCCACCACCCCAGTTCAGACATGGCCATATGCAAATCAGTCTGACCCTGTGCCTCATGGGAACAGTCCAGCCCGAACTGCCAAGCCATGTCTTCCCTGGACCGGAAACAAGCATCCTGGGACCGGTTTCTGGCCATTCAGCCGTCATCAGCCAGGCTAGCTTGAATCCAGTGGCAAAGTGAGCAAGGGACCCACGTCTGGGCATACCCTGCCAACTTAGGGCGAACAAAGCGATACCAAAGGGGATGATGGATGGAGCGCTTGAGCTAATCAAACACTCACCCCCAGTCAACTGATCTGGGTTTAATCCATCATCATTCTTTAGCTCACTCCACCACCCCAGTTCAGACATGGCCATATGCAAATCAGTCTGACCCTGTGCCTCATGGGAACAGTCCAGCCCGAACTGCCAAGCCATGTCTTCCCTGGGCCGGAAACAAGCATCCTGGGACCGGTTTCTGGCCATTCAGCCGTCATCAGCCAGGCTAGCTTGAATCCAGTGGCAAAGTGAGCAAGGGACCCACGTCTGGGCATACCCTGCCAACTTAGGGCGAACAAAGCGATACCAAAGGGGATGATGGACGGAGCACTTGAGCTAATCAAACACTCACCCCCAGTCAACTGATCTGGGTTTAATCCATCATCATTCTTTAGCTCACTCCACCACCCCAGTTCAGACATGGCCATATGCAAATCAGTCTGACCCTGTGCCTCATGGGAACAGTCCAGCCCGAACTGCCAAGCCATGTCTTCCCTGGACCGGAAACAAGCATCCTGGGACCGGTTTCTGGCCATTCAGCCGTCATCAGCCAGACTAGCTTGAATCCAGTGGCAAAGTGAGCAAGGGACCCACGTCTGGGCATACCCTGCCAACTTAGGGCGAACAAAGCGATACCAAAGGGGATGATGGACAAGGACATGGGTGTAACCACCCCTCTGTCCTGACCCTCCCCTAGGAGGGTCCCCCGAATCTGTCCAACCCTCTCCCGTGGGTACAAAAGGGCTTACCTGACTGTAGACCTTAAAAGATTTTATGTGGACAACATTCTACAAGAAGAAACCACTGATCTTCGACTGTCTGGACACTCTGGACTTCGCTGGACCTCAACTGGGCACAACTTCATCTCCCTCTCCCTCCAAAGCTTTGTCTGTGCCCTTGCTCCATACAGGCTCCGCGCAGGACCTGTGGTGCATTAAGGACAACTGAAGAATCTCCCTTGGGGTGAAGGAGTCACACCCCTGCATTCGCAGGCACCGTAACGCAACTGACCGGTCTGCTGATCCTGAGCTCCTGTAGACTCCGAAGGCTCCAGCAACACAGGAGTTGGGTTCTGAAGTTCCTTGAGGTCGAGCTCCCTCTCACTGAGTTTGAGGCCAGTATCCCTCGTGGGGACCCTATAACCCGTACCCCTGTGCACCGCGTACATTTGCAAGTGCATAAGCTTGTTGGCGATTCCCGAGCTTGTGCATTGGACTCTCTGTAGTCCTGACCCCGAGCAGTATTTCCACCAAAGAACTCCAGCCTCCTTGCACCGAGTGCTCCGTGGGCTGGTACTTTGTGCTCTTGCTCGAGGTCCCCTCGCGACTCCTCGTCATTCGGCCTGTGGGTCCTCCTGAAGGTCATCTTGAATTCTCTTGGGCTTTCCTGGTTGCTCCAGACATGCCCTGACTCTCCATTGCTTGGGGAGTCCCCAGGACCTTGCTGGTCCTCACCGTAACCTGCTTGACCTTCCTGCGTGGGTTGCTTTTGCCAAGGCTTGTTGGTGCTCCAGCAGAACACCGACCCCTCAGCACTCAACATCCTTCGTGGGACAGTTCGCATCTGGCTCCTGGTCATCCTCAACATCTCCTGGTCCTCGTGGCTGCAGAGTCAAGCATCCCTTCTTCGCACCTGAAGCAGCCAACATCGGTGGC
>CAWUFW010031728.1:0-15049 GCA_963921515.1 Calotriton arnoldi | reverse complement strand
CAAGCACGTTCCATGGTGGGATATCTGGCTGGCTGGGTGGGAAGGGGGACTTGCAGCACTGACCATAGTCACCAGCACCTCCCCTCACACCCCCCAACACAAACTCCACAGTACCCACCTGGTAGAATGCAATGCCCTCCATCCTAACACAAGATCCCACAAAGCACCACCACCCTGGCTTATGTTGTGTGAAGCACAGGGACACTCTTGGGACTCTTAGCCAAACAACTGCCAGGACAACACTCCCAGCCATCCTGTCAGCACAGCCAGCCCACCCCACAGGGAAGCAGAGTCAAAAGGAAGGAAGCATGGGCATGCTGGGAAGGGGGGTGGAGGCAATAGCATGATGGGAGTCGTAGTCACAGACATTGCTCAGCCTCACAACTGTCCCATCAACACCACCCTGAACCATGCTCACATCACAGGGAGTGGAGAAGGACTCACAAGATGGCTGACACTGGCTACTGCTGTGGGGAGCACAAGGCCCTGCTGCCAACTGTGCACCAACAAACAGCAGGACACCACTGACTGACATCCTGAGAGACAACTTACACTCCCTGCAATGCAAGCACGTTCCATGGTGGGATATCTGGCTGGCTGGGTGGGAAGGGGGACTTGCAGCACTGACCATAGTCACCAGCACCTCCCCTCACCCCCCCAACACAAACTCCACAGTACCCACCTGGTAGAATGCAATGCCCTCCATCCTAACACAAGATCCCACAAAGCACCACCACCCTGGCTTATGTTGTGTGAAGCACAGGGACACTCTTGGGACTCTTAGCCAAACAACTGCCAGGACAACACTCCCAGCCATCCTGTCAGCACAGCCAGCCCACCCCACAGGAAGCAGAGTCAAAAGGAAGGAAGCATGGGCATGCTGGGAAGGGGGTGGAGGCAATAGCATGATGGGAGTCGTAGTCACAGACATTGCTCAGCCTCACAACTGGCCCATCAACACCACCCTGAACCATGCTCACATCACAGGGAGTGGAGAAGGACTCACAAGATGGCTGACACTGGCTACTGCTGTGGGAGCACAAGGCCCTGCTGCCAACTGTGCACCAACAAACAGCAGGACACCACTGACTGACATCCTGAGAGACAACTTACACTCCCTGCAATGCAAGCACGTTCCATGGTGGGATATCTGGCTGGCTGGGTGGGAAGGGGGACTTGCAGCACTGACCATAGTCACCAGCACCTCCCCTCACACCCCCCCAACACAAACTCCACAGTACCCACCTGGTAGAATGCAATGCCCTCCATCCTAACACAAGATCCCACAAAGCACCACCACCCTGGCTTATGTTGTGTGAAGCACAGGGACACTCTTGGGACTCTTAGCCAAACAACTGCCAGGACAACACTCCCAGCCATCCTGTCAGCACAGCCAGCCCACCCCACAGGGAAGCAGAGTCAAAAGGAAGGAAGCATGGGCATGCTGGGAAGGGGGTGGAGGCAATAGCATGATGGGAGTCGTAGTCACAGACATTGCTCAGCCTCACAACTGGCCCATCAACACCACCCTGAACCATGCTCACATCACAGGGAGTGGAGAAGGACTCACAAGATGGCTGACACTGGCTACTGCTGTGGGGAGCACAAGGCCCTGCTGCCAACTGTGCACCAACAAACAGCAGGACACCACTGACTGACATCCTGAGAGACAACTTACACTCCCTGCAATGCAAGCACGTTCCATGGTGGGATAACTGACTGGGTGGGTGGGTGGGTGGGAAGGAGGTCTGGCTGTCAACCAAACACAATCAATGCAGACCATGTTCACACCCCAGAGAATACATAGAAATGCCCAAATAATGCAGGACAATGTGCCACACCAATATCAACCCCTGACTGTGACGACTTAGGACAATACAATGTACAGGCCCGCACCCGAGGCACAGTCACAACTGTCAGGTGTGTCAACCACTGATGCCTGCAGAAACATGACATACATTGTTTGTGTCTCCCAAAAACAGGTGATGATAGGGACACAGCAGCAGACGCTGAGGAGTCCCAGTCCCAGGCTCAAGAGGATGCCGAGCTCACTGGCGTCGTACAGCCTCTGTCCTCCTCGGACGATGAACAACCTGGCACATCCGGTGCAAGTCAACATGCTGCACCAGCAGGACCACCAGCTGCAGCACCAGCAGGTCCACCAGCTGCACCCCCTGCACCCACCCCTCCAACGACTGTCACCACGAATACCATCCCTGCCGACATGGACAGAATAAGGAACAACACCAGCGCAGTGACCCTGGACCAACCTGGGGCCATGGACACCACCACCACCACCAACCCCAAGGTGGACCAGGGTTATCTGTGCGTGCAACTGCACACACTGCACATGTCAGCAGGGGTGGTGGGAGGAGTGGGAGACAGAGGTCGCTGCTTGCAGACGTTGCTGGTGTGCATGAAGACCCACAACTGGTACGCATAGCTGATGCGTACCAGTCCAGCACCGGAGAGCTCAGCCAGGTAGTGGGGCTCCTCAGAGACATCAAACAGCAGCAGGCTGCCCATCATGCCCGCTTGGACTCCCACATGTCCCAAGTGGAGTCACACATGTCACGTGTGGACTCCCACATGTCACGTGTGGACTCCCACATGACCCGCGTGGAGTCCAAGTGGGATGTACTACATGAGATGACGGCGGTGCACAGGGACATTTTACAATGCCTCCGCCAGATGAACAGCAACCAGTCCACACCTCCCTGTGTGCCAACAACATCTGGTACCGGAACAAACTGCAACTGCCACAGGGAGGGAGGAGGACTCTGGCGGAGAGTCCCCTGCACCGCAGCAGCCTGCACTTGAGGGCCCCCAAGAAGAGGGGTCGTCCGAGGAGGGGAAAGTGAGAGGCTGATGGCCAAGCGCAACTCCCAGGAAGCCTGAACCTGTTCTGGATTTTCGCCTTTGTGCACAGACTGTTCACCCTGTTGATGGCAACACTACTCCCACACATTGCATGGGGAGTATAAGTTGGAACAATGTGTCAGACAACAGTGGCCCCGATACTGGGGATCCTGTCTACCTGGACTTTCTATTCATCTAGGAACTTGGGATTGCAAGATTCATGTACAGCACAATCCATCCTATGCACTATTATCACAATAAACACACTAATACACCATACTTGCCTCTGTCGTGATTCCAACGTGGGTGCTGTTATGGGGATGATGAACTGCAAAATTACACAGTGTATGCGAACTGCAACAGCAAGGACAACACAGGCATGTGAGTACAGGCAACGTGACACATATGAGGGAGACACACCACCAGGGCTACACAACACATACACACCTAGGCCATCTGACTCATTGCCTACACTGATGTTGCCAGGGAAGACGGTGCAATGCACAGACACCACACCCATTCCCAGTTGTAGTCAAGTAGCCCACAGGTGCAGTAAGCAAATGGCAGTCAAATGTGTGACCACAGACAACGCACATCACTAAGTGAAGCACAGGTTTATTACACAGTAGCAACATGCCGTAACCACTACAGATGCAAGGTAACCCCACCTGGTAGCGGGCACACAGTCAACAACTGTAGACAGAAGGAAGTCCATGGGTGTGGCGCACATCACCTGTAGGGACACAACAGCTACCAGCCTGGATGTGCAATCACGTCGTCGGTGGACACAGTTGACCAAACGAATCTGAAAGTACCCTGTGAAGGACAGAAATGACACACAGTCAAAAGCAATGCAGTACAGGACAGAACAGCAAAACTCATGCACAATACATGTTACAAGATACCCACCCAGAACCAAGTTAGCATGTCAACACTGTTGGGGAGTACAGCCCACCTGTCACCACACATCGCAACACACATCCTGTCAAGTAGCCCATGGACACACTCCAACAGCACCAGAGCACCACCCACACATCATGCCAACTCACATCATTCACATGACACCTCAGGATACTCACATTCAGCTAAAGAAGTTGGTGATGAGCTGTGTGCGGACATCACCATCACCATCATCATCATCATCGTCACTGGCATCGTGGTCCAGGCCAGGATCCTCCACAGGTGGCGGATGTTGGTCATCGTCATCCTGGATGAGAGGCAACTCCTTCCGCACTGCCAGGTTGTGGAGCATGCAGCAGACGATGATAATCTTGCACACTTTCGCAGGGGCATATGGGAGGGACCCTCCGGTCTTGTCCAGGCAGCGGAAGCGGCTCTTCAGGAGACCAAAGGTCCGCTCAATCACTCTCCTGGTCCGACCATGTGCCTCATTGTAGCGCATCTGGGCAGGTGTCACAGGGTTCCTGAGGGGTGTCAGCAACCACGGCATGTTGGGGTATCCCGAGTCACCTACGGACAGACAAGTGCACATCAGCTGACTTGGAAAAGTGGGCGGAATACTACAGATCAGATCACACACAATGGCACAAAGTCAGTACACACCGACAAGCCAGGTACGCTGGTTCTGCATCTGTGCCATCAACCTGGGGATGCGACTACTCCTCATCACAAAGGCATAGTGTGCTGAACCAGGGAAACGGGCACACACGTGTGTGATGGTCATGTCTGCAAGACACACCACCAGTGCATTGACCGAGTGGTAGTGCTTGCGGTTCCTGTAGGCCTGCTCCTGGGCCTGTGGTGGTACCAAAGCCACATGTGTCCCATCAATGGAGCCAATGACATGCGGCATCCTCCCCAGGGCATAAAAGTCACTCTTCACGTCAGTGAGTCGTCGCAGTCTAGGGAAATAGATGTACCGGTTCAGGAAGAGCAACATTGCCGCCAAAACATCGCGGAGCACACGGCTGAACATGGTCTGTGACATCCCACCAGCAGACGCCACAGTATGTTGGAAGGTACCGGTGGCAAAGAAGTGTAGGGCTGCCATCACCTTCACCTTGGGGGTCAGCGCTGTAGGATACGGCCGGCCAGGCTGCAAATGTGGGGACAACTGCACTGCCAAATCCTCAATCAGCTGCCTGGTGAAGCGGTACCGTCGGATGCTGTCCCGTTCCACCATCGTTGCCAGGTCTGGGAATGGCCGATGGACAGCAGGAGCCCTGCATTGCAGAGGAGAAGTAAGCAAGATCGTCAGTCACCCCACATATGCGGCATTGAACACACTCAAGATCCCAACATACATCATCATGAGGCACAACTACATGAAGTGTGCAGTACCGGAACGACATTTATGGTACATACATGGCCAACATCTGTCAACACGGTCCTACAGGTGGCATCAATTTGTCCCAGGTTGGCCCATTGGATATCATGATGCTGTGTCACAGTCACCCCCCAGTGACATGTGAGGACAGATGTGCCCCAGGCACCACAGCTCAACGACAGGCACATTCCCAGGGACCCTGTAATGCCACATGGACACTGGCATCACCTGGAGTATCATGTGTACACCACAACAAAACAAACATGACCCCCACAGGTAGTGGCCACACTTGCCATGGCAGGAGAGCCATGGACGTCTGTGACACACACGCACAACATCAGAGTCCATGCACACACAACGTGGATGTGGAGACTGTCTCCCATTGTGCACATGAAATCAGAGACATTGTAAACACTACATGCACAAAGACTGTGGAGGGCCATCACTATTGTGCCACTGGGACACCCTGGCTCAAACATACCGTCCCACATGGGACTCACGGGGTATGTGACATGACATACACAAACACCACTGTGAAATGTGACCATGGCACATGCACAGATATGAACAGTTGCACATCACAGTGGTCACGTACACGTAACACCCAGGATCCTGTCCCCATTAACACGTGCACAGCCTGGGGGTGGCTGCCCACAGGTGACACCCACAGGACAACATGTACACCAACATACACACAATAGGAAATGCAGCCTTACATGCCTTATGATAAGGTTTGGACAGGCTGTCGTGATGTAGGTGTGCCCCTCACTCCCTGGGAGCTATCTGTGGCTGGCATATGTCCATCTGAGACAGGCATGCTGACATATGCCAGTCACATGTACAGTGATGCGTTGAACAGCAATGGACCGATCGGTGCCTCCGGCCGGCCCATTGCATTCAATGTGTGCGAGTGCGCGTTGTACCCCTGTGCGCGTTGTACTGCAATGGACCGATCGGTGCCTCCGGCCGGCCCATTGCATTCAATGAGTGCGGGTACGCGTTGTACCCCTGTGCGCGTTGAACAGCAATGGACCGATCGGTGCCTCCGGCCGGCCCATTGCATTCAATGTGTGCGGGTGCGCGTTGTACCCCTGTGCGCGTTGAACAGCAATGGACCGATCGGTGCCTCCGGCCGGCCCATTGCATTCAATGTGTCGCGAGTGCGCGTTGTACCCCTGTGCGCGTTGAACAGCAATGGACCGATCGGTGCCTCCGGCCGGCCCATTGCATTCAATGTGTGCGGAGTGCAGCGTTGTACCCCTGTGCGCGTTGTACTGCAATGGACCGATCGGTGCCTCCGGCGGCCCATTGCATTCAATGTGTGCGGGTGCAGCGTTGTACCCCTGTGCGCGTTGTACTGCAATGGACCGATCGGTGCCTCCGGCCGGCCCATTGCATTCAATGTGTCGAGTGCAGCGTTGTACCCCTGTGCGCGTTGAACAGCAATGGACCGATCGGTGCCTCCGGCCGGCCCATTGCATTCAATGTGTGCGAGTGCGCGTTGTACCCCTGTGCGCGTTGAACAGCAATGGACCGATCGGTGCCTCCGGCCGGCCCATTGCATTCAATGTGTGCGAGTGCAGCGTTGTACCCCTGTGCGTGTTGTACTGCAATGGACCGATCGGTGCCTCCGGCCCGGCCCATTGCATTCAATGTGTCGCGAGTGCGCGTTGTACCCCTGTGCGCGTTGAACAGCAATGGACCGATCGGTGCCTCCGGCCCGGCCCATTGCATTCAATGTGTGCGGGTGCAGCGTTGTACCCCTGTGCGCGTTGTACTGCAATGGACCGATCGGTGCCTCCGGCCGGCCCATTGCATTCAGTAATGTCGTCGAGTGCAGCGTTGTACCCCTGTGCGCGTTGAACAGCAATGGACCGATCGGTGCCTCCGGCCGGCCCATTGCATTCAATGTGTGCGGGTGCAGCGTTGTACCCCTGTGCGCGTTGAACAGCAATGGACCGATCGGTGCCTCCGGCCCGGCCCATTGCATTCAATGTGTCGGTGCAGCGTTGTACCCCTGTGCGCGTTGTACTGCAATGGACCGATCGGTGCCTCCGGCCGGCCCATTGCATTCAATGTGTGCGGGTGCGCGTTGTACCCCTGTGCGCGTTGTACTGCAATGGACCCGATCGGTGCCTCCGGCCGGCCCATTGCATTCAATGTGTGCGGGTGCAGCGTTGTACCCCTGTGCGCGTTGAACAGCAATGGACCGATCGGTGCCTCCGGCCCGGCCCATTGCATTCAATGTGTCGGGTGCGCGTTGTACCCCTGTGCGCGTTGTACTGCAATGGACCGATCGGTGCCTCCGGCCGGCCCATTGCATTCAATGTGTGCGGGTACAGCGTTGTACCCCTGTGCGCGTTGAACAGCAATGGACCGATCGGTGCCTCCGGCCGGCCCATTGCATTCAATGTGTGCGGGTACGCGTTAGTACCCCTGTGCGCGTTGAACAGCAATGGACCGATCGAGTGCGCACCCATTGACAATGGGCTTGCCTGGCAACGGACGCGTTTTTGAATATTCGAACGAGTCGGTTGCTGGAAATTCAGTTGGTCACCCACAACAATGTTGCAAAATAATGTATGTCATGAAGTTGAAGATTTGAAGGATGCTGTGGGCGTGTTTTGGTGCTGCTATTCCATGGATTGGCCAGATTCAGAAGATGCAAGCGACTTGGACCTATCACTTTGGACACAAGGGACAGTATCTGCCTCTCCAGCACATATATATTGCTGCATGTTCCCCTGAGAGCCCACTTGCCTGCACTACATGCCCCAGGACGACATCTGCCACTGCACTGCTGCTGTCTCTGCCCCTCTGGACCCTGCAATGGCACGTACTGTGGAGAGACCCCCAGCCTTCAGCCTTGAAGAGAACCAGGCCCTGCTGGACAGCCTACTTCCACAGTACAGCAAGCTGTATGGGACACCAGGGGAGCAGGTGAGTGTTCTGTGCACTGCCTTTCTGAATGTGCATTTTGTCTGACTAGCAAGGCTGAGAGTCAGCACACCACTGGCTAGCAGGCTCACTGAGTAGTTGTCACCCCCCATAGTGTGTAGTGACTTGCACTGGACAGGTATGGTGCAGTGACAGTGCTTCTGAACAGGGTTTTACTCCCCATGCTATGATACCATGTAGTGACTTCTGGAAAACTGTCCATGTGCACTGCCTGGGTACACCATGTGCCCCTGTGATTGCGACATGTATATGCAACTGTGTCATGCACGGATATGTTGCATGTGTAGTAATGGCCTTATCACTTTGTCATCCTGACAGGCTTCTGCCCATCGGAAGCATGAGATCTGGAAGGACATCGTCCGGGCTGTCCGGTCCGTGGGGGTCTACCAGCGCCGGATCCGCAGCTGCCAAAGAGGTGGCAGGACCTTCGGGGCTGGACCCGGAGGATTGCACGGGTCCAGCTGAAGCTGTCGCCTCCTCGCAGGAGGGCGGAACACGGACCCTGACCCCCACATGCTCAGGATCCTGGCGGTGGTCTTTCCAGACCTGGATGGGCAGCTGAAGGCCAGAGAGCAGCAAGGAGGGGGTGAGTCAAAGACTGCACTGTGTACTCTGTCTAACATGTTATGTGCCCTCCTCGGGCCAGGTTGAACTGCCACAGTACAGCAGTCATGTTGTCCAGGAGCCATGTCCCTCTATTGTGCACTGCCCACTCCTCATCTGATACCCAGGTGTGGCCCTTACATGCAGGGAATTCTGTCACTTAGGACTGTGTCCTTGCAGTTTGCTTGACTCAAGGTGGGAGACAGCATCTGTTTCCCTGACTCTGTGATGGGCATCATGGGTGGGTCCATTGCTTACACAATGCCTGTATTCTGACATGTAGGGTAGTGTCACAGGTCTCCCATATGTCCAATAGGTATGACCTGGACAGATGAGGGTTAAGAGGATGTGTTGTGGGGGGATGTACATGTGCACTTGTGCAGCTCCAGGACTTGCATTCCCCATGACCTACTATTGTGACACAGTGCAGAGTGTTGTTGTCTGGCTGCAAAGTCATACATCACTGAGACAGTGATGTATGACTTTGCAGTCATGCCTCCGCCATGGCATGTGTCTACTGATTGGTGATCCTGCAGGGAGTGACATGTGCTACATGCACACCATAGTGGCGCTGGCTATCAGGACATGGGTGCATCATGGTGTCTGTCGCTGGTATGCATCACATGCATTTCCTATTTGACTCTGGGCATCCCTTACATCCGTAAACCTGTACTGACTCAGTGGCAAGAGCTGTGATGTGTCCACACCGTGTCCTCTGCACTGTCCAACTACTGTGTACTTGGTGCATGTGTCAACACTGGGGTGTTGCAATCCAACAGACACCAGACAGATGGGTGCAAGGCCATGTGGGATGTGAGTGCCATGCTTGGCATCAGACTGACAATTGACTTCTCCTGTTCAATTAGTGCACTTTTAGCAATGTACAACTAATGATGCCAGGGCTTGCTCTGTGATGTGCTGTGCTCACAGTGGTGTGTGCGTTATGTGCAGGTGACTGATGTCTGTCTGTTTCCCCATTGTTTGCAGATACATCCACGGCCACGGAAGGGGACAGCTCCACGGACCAGGAGGAGCCGGAGAGCCAGACTGGGTCAGCAGCCGAGGAGTGGTCGGAGGGACCCAGTGGCACGGAGGGCGAGGGGAGCCACACCGAGGAGTCCTCAGCAGCATCCACCTCAGCTGAGGACCAGAGCAACTCGGAGGATGACTCCCTTGTGGAGGCGGGTGTCAGCAGCCACCACACCCCAGCTAGTGTTGCTGTCCCCGCCACCACCAGCACCACCACCGCCCTCCCATCGGCTCCCATTCCCCAGGTCCGTGGAGGCTCCCATGTCCGGGAGCGTGTCTCCTTTGGGCCAGGCACCGCACCCCCTGCCCCTGTGTCCCCTGCTGCCCTGAGTGAGGAGTCTGTGTACCTCCTTCGCCAGCTCCATGTAGGGCAGACAGCCATGCTGAGTGTCCTCCATGCGCACACCGCGCTGTTGACTCAGCTGGTGTCGTTCATGGAGGGCATCTCATCGGGCATGTCTGACCTACAGAGGGGCAATAGGTCCATGGACTCCTCCCTGACGGCAGCAGTGTCCCTCCTCAAACGGTCCCTCACCCCTCCTGCCTCTGCTCCATCCACACTCCCCAGCACCTTACCCATCCCAGGCACACACACACTGGCACACACCAGCACACACACATCCAGCACACTGACACACACGCCAATGACAAAACGCACACGCAAGCACATTCAGGGGACTGAAGCCAGACTCACAGGGGATGGGGCCCTGGAACACACACACGCATCCACATGCACTGCGCAGTCCTCAGTTCCCTCTCCCTCCAAAGCACCCTCCCTTGCCTCACCTGCAACCCCAAAGTCACAGCAGCTCTTCCTCTGTGACCTCGGCCTCTTCCCCACCGATGAAGCTGCTCCAGCATCCCGGGGGAAGAGGAAGCCCACCCACACGGAGCAGAGTGCCCCTCGCCCCCGGACACCCTCCCCCAGGCGCAGACGGACTGAGGCCCCCACCCGCAAGTCCCCCGGAGTGCTAAGAGCAAGACCCCGCCACCGCCCTGCAGCTCAGGCACAAGGTCTCCGTCCTCCATCCCTCAGGCCCCCACTGCACAGGTGCCCCCACCAAACCCAGCCCCAGGTTCCCCCACCCACAGATATACCATCCCCAAGATGCTCCGGCCTTCTCCCCTGCCACTTGCTCTCCCAGCACCACACCCCCCGCTGCGCTTGTCTGTGCCACTGATGTGGTGAGGGTGTCCTCCCCCTCTGTCCAACCCACCTTGCCTGTTCCCCATTCTCCTCCCCTGGAGGTAGGCACTGCAGTGGAGTCCACTACCGCCCTGTCTGACTTGGGCACTGCAGTGGCGGACCTGTCCACCCCATCTGCAGGGTCCACTGCAGTTGTGCCGGCACCCACGACATCTGTGTCATGCCCCCAGTTGTGCCGGCACACACCATGTCAGACACCTCCACTGCAGTTGTCAGTGGCTCTCCAGCACCCACCACCCCTTCCCTGACTCCCCCTGGTGAGCCCTGATCCTGTCCCTGCGGTGCCTGGCCTGCCCCCCGGTTGCCCCTCCTAGTGGATTGTCCCTGGTATTGTGCAGGCATGCGTAGGGTGACATCTGCCAGTGTCACCCTGTTTGAACTTTGACAATGGACTGGCCATTGGCCTTTGCTCTTTTTCAGGACTTCGTTTGGCCTCAACACATATGCTGAATAAAGCAACTTTCTTTTCTCTAGTGCTCATGCTTCAGATGTACATGTTGTTGGTGCAGCTAACCATGCCCTTGCTGCAGTGATGGTGATATCTGGTCTCATGATTATGAAGTGTTACTGTGCAGGAACCCATGTGGTCCAGGGGGAATGTGTCCTATCATGTGGTGTATCCATGTCATCAATAGCAGCATCTGAGGGTGTCATGTGTTCAGTATTTGGCAATGGGTTTCCTACTTACATTGGCAATTTCACATCTGTGGCTTCCACCCCTGCACATCTGTTGTGCCTGCCATCGTTGCTTTTGTCTACTTCCCTGACCGTGTTGCCATCTCCAGTGGACATGCAGGTTTGGGCATCAATGGGGAGGGACTCATCCGTGTAGTCAGTGCAACATTGCTATACAAGTGTGTTGGATCTGTGCTGATGATTCCGTTGGCACATCCATGACCAGGCTGATGTGATGGGAGCCCTCAATTGGTGCTAATTGTTGATTGTGTGACCAAGTGCTCAGCTGACATGATGGGGCCCTACTGAGGCAACATATGGCACAGCTTTCCTCACACAGGAGTGGAGTCCCCTCATGGCAGTGTGTACACGTGTGACATTGCCTGCGCCCAAGGTGTGTGTTGTATGTGCATGTCTGTGTGTTCACTTCCATTCATCTGTGCATGCTGTGATCCCTAGTGTTGTACCTGTTTGTGATGCTTGCTGACTTGAGCTATGTTCCCCAAAGTCTTCTCCCTGTGTTCTCTGTGATGTGGGTGCATGGCACATTACTGGTCATCAGGGTGTCACCCATAGGTGTGTTTGCTGTCAGGGCAGAGTTTGTGTGCTGACGCAGATGGGTCACAGATCAGGTTTCCCTTTGGCACTTGTTGTTTGCCCCTGTCATGTGATTTCCAGTTTGTGTTATCTTTCAGTGATTGTGACACGTTGTGTGTGTGACTGCTGGCACTCCTTAGGGTCCGGGCTGCAATGTTGGTTGTTGTCTATGTGTGTTCTTTGTGGGTGACCTTGGCTTCTTCATTGGTGTGTGACTGTGGCTGGGATCCCATTGGTCGGTGTGGTATTGCCGTCATGTCCATGTACAGCGTAGTGTGCAGTGTGTCAGACATTCAGGAGTCTTGTTGAGTGTCCATGTGTGATGTGTTTCTACACCTTGGTTCCCACCCACCACCCTGGAATAGTAATGGGTGCATGTGCAATGTCACCAGTGCATGTGTACTTCACTGCTGCACATTGTTGGAGGTCGAGGGTGTGGTCTTGAGTGTGTGCAGATGAGAGTTGTTGCCCGGCTAGTCCCCTGCCTCCATGTTGGCCTTGGCTTACTGGCCATGCTGATTGATTTGTGCTTGTGTAGGTGTGATGGTAGTTAGTTGCTCAGGACACCTGACTGTGGTTCACAGTGTGAACGACATTTAGCTTTGTCATCACAGTGGTATTTTTATTCAGCCCAGGGTCACCACATTGTGGGGGCCCTGGGGGTGGTGCTGTGGTGTGTCTGTGACTTGCTGTGTCAGTTGTTGTTCCTACGTGCCTGTGTGACATGTGTGTTTTGTGCTCCCTCTCACCTGTCAATGCCTGCTTGCCCACATAGGGGATTTGGATCCATGAGTTACCTTAGTGTGGCAGTGTATGCACATCTGTATGATTGGTATTCAGCTCTCCTCATGTGTTGTGTTGTTGCCTGGGGACACTGGCACCCCCACCCCTCACCTGCTGTGTATGATGACAGTGTTGGTCTGCCTGTTAGTGTTTGTGCATCTGCACCACTGCATTGGCATATCTTGGGTGTGCCATTGGCTGTATGTTGTTTGGTGTGTTTCCCCTGCTGTCCCTGGGACTCCTAGGTCATCGGTCAGCACAGTGATCATGGTTTGTGTGTCCCATTGCTGCCATGGTATGGTATCTGTTCACCTCACATCTGCTGTCTCCACAGGGTATCTGCATTTGTGTGCCCATTGGTGCAAATATGTGGTTCTGCATTCTGATGGTCACTTCTGTCATTGTGTCATTGATGACTGTTGACGGTCTCAGCCACCATGGGTGTTGTTTGTCTGCACATGGCCAAAGGAATGTTTCATTTGCACTGCAGTATTTGGCTCCCCCAATTTATGTTGCAATGGGACACATACACTACTTTGCCACAGATGAGTTTTTGGTTCTGTGACCAGGAATGATCCATGCAGTTTGGCAGTTGCAGCTCTTTCTTTGTCAACAATTACCTTTTGGTCACTGTGATGATGAGGGTGTAGACCCCATTGCCACAATGGTCAAAATGTGCTTCAGCTATGGACCCCACACTTGCCTTTTGGTCACTGTGATGATGGGGGTTTAGACCCCATTGCCACAATGGTCAAACTGTGCTTCAGCTATGGACCCCACACTTACCTTTTGGTCACTGTGATGATGGGGGTTTAGGCCCCATTGCCACAATGGTCAAAATGTGCTTCAGCTATGGACCCCACACTTGCCTTTTGGTTACTGTGATGATGGGGGTTTAGACCCCATTGCCACAATGGTCAAAATGTGCTTCAGCTATGGACCCCACACTTACCTTTTGGTCACTGTGATGATGGGGGTTTAGGCCCCATTGCCACAATGGTCAAAATGTGCTTCAGCTATGGACCCCACACTTGCCTTTTGGTCACTGTGATGATGGGGGTTTAGGCCCCATTGCCACAATGGTCAAAATGTGCTTCAGCTATGGACCCCACACTTGCCTTTTGGTTACTGTGATGATGGGGGTTTAGACCCCATTGCCACAATGGTCAAAATGTGCTTCAGCTATGGACCCCACACTTACCTTTTGGTCACTGTGATGATGGGGTTTAGGCCCCATTGCCACAATGGTCAAAATGTGCTTCAGCTATGGACCCCACACTTGCCTTTTGGTCACTGTGATGATGGGGGTTTAGGCCCCATTGCCACAATGGTCATGGGCTGCTTGCATTGTGGGTGCCACACACATATATGTGTGGCACATGTGCTAAGGGGGTCACATTGTATGTTCAATGTCATGTTCGGTGTTGTAGGCATTTGACACAGCCTGCTCACACGCTTGTCATGGTGGTGGGGGGATGTCTTAATCTTGCATTCCCTAGGTTGTGGTGTGCTTGTTGTGTCATGCATTGTCCATCCTATGAGTGGGGGTGGTAGTAGTGGTAGGCATCCAGCCCCCCCTGGCTAAGGGTGGTAGTAGTGGTGGGCATCCTGCCCCCCTGGCTAAGGGTGGTGGTGGTGGGCATCCAGCCCCCCTGGCTAAGGGTGGTGGTAGGCATCCAGCCCACCCTGGCTAAGGGTGGTAGTAGTGGTGGGCATCCTGCCCCCCTGGGTGAGGGTGGTAGTAGTGGTAGGCATCCTGCCCCCCTGGTTGAGGGTGGTAGTAGTGGTAGGCATCCTGCCCCCCTGGGTGAGGGTGGTAGTAGTGGTAGGCATCCTGCCCCCTGGGTGAGGGTGGTAGTAGTGGTAGGCATCCTGCCCCCTGGGTGGGGGTGGTAGTAGTGGTAGGCATCCAGCCCCCCTGGCTAAGGGTGGTGGTAGGCATCCAGCCCCCTGGCTAAGGGTGGTAGTAGTGGTGGGCATCCTGCCCCCTGGCTAAGGGTGGTAGTAGTGGTAGGCATCCTGCCCCCCTGGTTGAGGGTGGTAGTAGTGGT